>JACEEZ010022331.1:0-17976 GCA_016584305.1 Chionoecetes opilio | reverse complement strand
CGAACACGAATTTCCATGCACAGGGGTCAAGACCGTAACTGTCGTGTTCGGCGGGTCCGACAGTATATATATATATATATATATATATATATATATATATATATAATATATATATATATATATATATATATTATATATATATATATATATATATATATATATATATACCTATAGCGTGTGTAGGCAGTGAGCTACAGGGGTGGGATGGTAGGCTTGGAGGCTCACTCGAGGGCTGTGATGGTGGCCTCCCCGTGGGCGCAGGAGGATGTATGTGATGCCCAGCCGGATCAAGAGCTGTGGGGGCCTGGGCTCAGCTTTTGTGGGGCCCTATATTCGCACGAAAATTAAGCACTTCTGTGGGTATTTTGAGGCCTATGTTTGGCAAAGAACTATTAATGCATAGACTGGTATTCAGAGATAAAGGATGAAACAGAGACAGGCAAATATGTTTTGGTTTTGTAACTTGCCGATGTTTTTAATATTACTGCTTAAAGCTAATATACATATGGTGGGGGCCCTTTTGGTGGGAGACCGGGGCTAGAGCCCCGGTAGCCCCCCCCTTAATCCGGCCCTGGACTGACGCCTGTGATTAGAGGCTCATGCCGCCCCCCGTGTCCTCCCATGCATTCACAGTCGAAGGTGGAGTTAATGGACAGGGCAAGTGGGTGTTCTTAGGCCACTCGATGGTGCAGAAAGATTTCAAGTGGATTTATGGGTCTCACTCGGGATCGATATCGGGTCTTCGAGAACGCCACCCGGTCACGCTAACCACTCTGCTACCGCCTCACCTAAACTGCATCTCATGGTTTTCACTCGGCATATCATGCCCTCACAACCTCTTGTGTGAACATGTAAACAGAAAGTCAGCAAAAAATAATGTATCTGGGCATATTGATGTTATAATTGCATCTCTTCGCTTACACTCGGCATATCCTCAGTCGCATAAAGTTGTATTTTTGTTCTTTTGATCTTTTCCTGCAGGCTCAGGCTCTTCAATTTCATTCCCTTCCTGCTGGAGACACCCTTGCGTGATGGAGCTGACATCTTGAAATACAGTACTGTATGATGTAATCCCAAAACACGTAAAATAGGTGGCAAAGTAAAGCAAAGGTCGGGAACCAGCGTGTAGGCTGTCAGCTGAGCCGTGTTTATGTCGTCCAAGCACCGTCTTGGATACGAATTCCGTTTTTTGTCAAAATTGAAAAAGGATTGGTTTCTGCTTCAAAAACACAACAAGCTTGGTAGGAGCCGAAATAATAATCAATGCAAAACATTGCAAACAATATCACAAAGTAGTATACCACACATTTCAGCAAGTGTTATTGGATTGGGATTCGTAATCCAAGACGGTGCTTGGACGACAAAAACATGGCGCAGCCTATGCACTGGTTCCTGACCTTTGCTTTACTTTGCCACCTATTTTACGTGTTTTGGGATTACATCATACAGTACTGTATATCAAGATGTCAGCTCCATCCCGCAATGGTGTCTCCAGCAGGAAGGGAATGAAATTGAAGAGCCTGAGCCTGCAGGAAAAGGTGAAAGTGCTGGCAAGGATGGATGCAGGTGCATCCACGCGTGTTATTTGTGCTGAGTTTGATATCAAATCCAGCACATTCTACCTGTTCACTGGTAAGAGTGTAGTTGTTATGCTTTTACAGTACAGTAGTTTTTTTTTTTTTTTTTTTTTTCCCATATCAGAGGACATTGCATAACTCGGCACATTGAATAACTCGGCAAGGGCCAGAGCCCCTATCGTGCCGAGTTATAAGGCTTTTACTGTATTGGCCCATGGCGGTGATGCGGAGGGCATCGCCGAGCGTGTTTTTCCAGGTGGAGCGGCAGACCCGGGAGATGAGGCGTTTGGGTGTGTGACAGCCTGGTGGTAAATATCGGTAAAAAAATGCCTGGTGGTAAATATCGGTAAATGTGTGGTAAAATTCAACACTACGGTAGCAGACGATAAATGGCGCTGTTGGTGGCGCCAATTTGCCGAGCCTCCAGAACGTAACCATTACAGCGTGAGGCCAGATTAGTTGATTTGAATGTCTTATGGTATTTGAAATACTTGTCCAGATTAGTTGATTGAATGTCTTATGGTATTTGAAATACTTGTAACAGGTAAGTACTGAGGTAGAGTGCTGAGGAAGTACTACAACATTCGTTTTGGAAGACGCATGAGTATTTTAGGGATATTCTTTTGGGGGAAAAGTTAGTCTTATAAGCCGTAAAATACAGTACTACACCTCGTACCGGAATAAATAAGCATTTTTTCAGTGTTTTCAATACCCGAGATTCGCGATCCTCGAGTTTAGCGCTATACCTTCGGAAGAAAGCAAGCGCGAAACTCAGGAGGGTACTGTAGTTATTTTCCTGGAATGGCAATTCCTGGAATATTTGGGTAGCACATCATAATACACTAATACAGAGTATAGTCATCCAGCTGCCATGTGATCACCAAGATTCGTCTACAGACATCATCAGATAATCTGGATAAAGTGCATAAGTATAGCCATGCTTCTATCAGAGCCAAAGGAAGATCAAGCATGCAGGTTTGTGACTAATGGTTTGCCTACATGGGAAGACAGATGACTTAATACTCACACCAACCCATAGAAAGTCTCTGTCGGCAAGGCTGAGGCTGACAGAGGAGTTCAGTTCAGCTTCCCAGCGGCTCCTCTCAGGGAAGCAGTTTTTATGGTACTTGTTCATGGCGAAGTGAAACTCCTTACTATTTTTTAAGATGAGTGATAACATTAGAGTAATATTAAAGTAAAAAGTATCTCTCATGCAAAGTCTATCAACTGGAAGCATGAATTTGGCTAAATATTCATTAGACATTGTCAATTATGATGAATACTCACAGAGAAAATAACAGGAAAATATCACATAAACATTTTGAAAATATATTGACGAAAAAATGTTTTGGTATTGATCTATGCAGGGGAACAGAGGCATACATTTGAGATCCTGGGTGTGACATGCTTAGGCCGCCAGCCATGACTGCTACCTGGGGCCCAGAGCATAACACACCAATGTGTTCAAACAACACTTTTATATTTCTCTTGACACATACACCATTCATCCGATGCAGAGAATGGCCTCAACATCCTTGTGGCTGACGCCTGGCTAGACATCAAGCGGAACATCCTCATAAAGGGATGGAATCACCCCTTTACAAACAGCTGTGGCTCAAGGCAGGACAGTATCTACTTAACCCAAATGCTCATGGTCAATATTTCTTATGGATTCATTAACTACAGCTATAGTCTATTCTTTTTAACGAGGCGAAAGAAAATTCCATTCTATCTTAAGGTCTCATGCTAAAAATGATGCCTATGTTTATCTGATATGGTTAACTATGATAAAATACAACTGAAATTTAGAAGAAGCGTACTATTCCCTTCTCCTGGCATCAAACATCAGTGAGCAGCATGGGGTCAGGATTTTTCACCTCGTAAAAAAAAACAGACTATAGTATCCATACTGTATTCAAAACATTAACTTTTTGAGAGAATAATTATGGTGTATGAGAAATAGACAATAGGACTGTATGCTTGTATGTAGTTTAGCTTTTTTTTTCCACTTTTGTTTGATTGTTTGTTTTTCTGCTTTTGCTACAGGAGCCTTAGTGTTAGTTAATTCCTGACAGGATGCAGATACTTCTAACAGCATCCATAATCCCGTAAAAGTCATAGCTTATGTAACATTATACATTTAAGACTTCTCGATAGTGAGAATCAAACAGGTACACTCAAAGGATAGAATTTAAAGAAAGGGTTAGAAAGTTTTATGGCCGGGGTGATGCGACATCTTACATATAATCCCATGTTTTATCTCTGGTCCTTAAAGCAAGCTGCAAAGCACAAGTTAGACTTATGACATTGAGTTCTTGACAGCTAAGTAGCCGTAAAGCAGCATGAATATTTACCTATCAGCTTATAATCAATAGTACTTCTTGCTGGAGTCATATTCATACCCTACCCACACACCTTACTACCTCCTCTAAGCATGTGGCCCCCCTACTTCATGCCACCCCACTACCTCGCTCATACTCCAACACTGAGCCACGCGGGCCTCGGCACACAATGCACGTCACACCACCCCAGGCATCTGCACCTACACAACGCCGCTCTCCACCCCGGCAAAACATCTCCCATAATCATATCTCACACACAGCACCTGTATCATTTTGGTCATCCTTCTCTGCACTGATTCTAACAAGGCTATATCCATCCTGTAATACGGAGACCAAAACTGTACCGCATAGTCTAGGTGAGGTCTGACTAGAGCCAAATAAAGCTTCAGAATAACCTCCGCACTTCTACTTTAAACACTCCTGGTAATGAATCCTAAAACCCTATCAGCTTGATTTCTAGCCTCAATACATTGTTTCCTAGAACGGAGGTCTGAACTGACCCGCACACCCAAATCCTTCTCACCTTCTGATCTTTTCAGTGATACATTGCGTATAGTGTACCTATTACCAGGATTTTCTCTACCAACATTAATTACGCTACACTTGCCAATATTAAATTCCATCTGCCACCTGACTACCTACTTGTGTAACTTATCTAAGTCTTCCTGCAAGTTGGTTATCTCAGAATGTGATCTAATAATTCTACCAAACTATCTTAATAGAGGAAGGGAAAGCAATCAACATTACGTGCACACTGGATAACCAAAAGAGCACAATAGCTCACCTGTCCTGGTGGTAAGTCCCATTCACCACGGTGGTGCAGGATTCCTTCAGCAGCTTCCTGGCCTGATGAATACACCACACCTTTAGAGCCATTTAAACTACAAAAAGTAACAATGGCCCTCCTTGCAAAATGTAAATTGTTGTGGCATGCGCTTGGAAATTTCAAAACAAGCTTGGAATTCGAACATTTCAGAATTTGTTTAATATTCCTGTCCAGCTGGCTCGGTTTGGGTCAGTAGTGTTGCACAGAACAGAGGTTAAAGATAATGATACCGAACGTGCACAGTAGTCTTCATCTGCTGATCAAGTTGATACATATAACAAAAATACAAGGTATGATAACTATCATCTATACTTTTTATTTATTAAAGCATGAACTTCTCTACCTATAAATAGGCTTACCAACTATCTGAACTACAAATCCGAGAGATCTTACGCAAACACCACAAAATAGGGATGTATCCCAAGTGCAGCTGCAATTTTTCTTGTTTCTTTTTAGTGTACTGTGACTGAAATCACGAGATCACTCGCTTATATACTTTGTATGCTAAGATAAAAATAAACTTTCTACTTTAAAATAAAATAAAAGGAATATATAAAAAAAATTCTGAAATAAAGAAGCTTTGATTTGAAGGCGTTTTGTTTTGAAGACGTCAACAACACTATAGTCGCCACTGATTTAATGTCGCCAGGTGCCATATATTGCGAATTATAGCATTACTGTACTATTGATTTGTATGTGCCACTGAAGAGGCATGCACAGTAGTTTATATGATGTATCTATATAATCAGTGGCACATACAAATCAGTAATGATGCTAAAATATGTAATATATTGCGCCTGGCAACATTAGAGTAGTGGCGACTATAGTGTTGTTGACGGTAAGAGTAACATTAGTGCAGTGGCGACTATAGTGTTGTTGACGGTAAGAGTAACATTAGAGTAGTGGCGACTATAGTGTTGTTGACGGTAAGAGTAACATTAGTGCAGTGGCGACTATAGTGTTGTTGACGGTATGAGTAACATTAGAGTAGACAATATAGCAGTAGATGATCCACGAGTAAAATATCTTGAAATTCAGTACAATTTCTGTATATCATAATTTCAGGGTTTGAAGTTCGAACCCTGAATTAAAACCGGATATGTTTTTCTAAGATTCCGGGAGATTAGAAATCCATTTCGAGAGGCGGGAGATTATACATGAATCCGGGAGGGTTGGCAAGCCTACCTATAAATGAACTTTGATAACTTTTATAATAATCTGATTTCCTTATTTTTGGTTTTCCTAGTTCCAGCCCCAAAAAATAGCTTACACTGGATTCCCCAATTTTTTTTCTTTTCTTTTTTTACATCACAAAGGACTGGCCAAGAAAAAAAAATTGGCCGCGAGCTGCCAGTTCCAATAAAGTAGACAGTAAGAGATTGTAGAAATGGGGTTGAGCCATGGAGACATGGAGGCATGCAGTGTGTTGAAGAAGAACTGGCAGCATTGGGCATTGAAGAAGTTGAGGCAACGGATAGAGATAGTTGGAAGCGTATCATCGGCCGTCTAACCTCATAAAAATTATGGGAAAAACTGACGTTATACAGAAAGAAGAAAAAGAAGAAGGGGGCGAGCTAATTTAGTTTGGGAGGTGCCTTGCACTCCTCTCTTGAAAAACATAGGACCATAATCCGTTCCAAAGGGCCGCTCATTAAATAAATTGCTGGTATGTGAGTTATGTCGATCCAAGGTCATGTTTATAGCTAAATACATCATGAATAATGTTATTTCAGCCATTTATATGCATGATCAGTCTGCTCGCGGTTTGTTCGAATTTTAGATTGTAAAGCTAATATAATTTTCTTCCGAAAAAACGTTCGTAATTCAATTTGTTGGTACAGCAAACCGATATGGGGAGCCCAGTGCCTATGTGAGGGCGGGAGCCACTGACCTGGTCTGCCGGGAAGTGATGGTGGTGGCTGTCCATGAGCTGTACAGTCACGTCCACCAGCTGGGCTGCGGCAGCGGCACCGAGAGGAGGGGGAGAAGGGGGAAGAGGGGGAGAAGGAGGAGGGGGGGGGAGAGGAAGGAGGAGGGGGAGGCAGAGGAAGGACATGATCTAGTGAACTGCATTCACTGATAGTTGTACATTTCACAGTAATCATTATTAGACCATCAAGATCTACTTGTGCTATAAGTATTCATTAGTAGAGGTGGACCGGATGTCGATTTTTCACTATTTCCGGATGCGGATGTAGATGCGGATATTCATTTCCATTATTTGCGGATGCGGATATTTCTAGCCACAGATTATTGATTTGTAAGGAATGTTTTTTTTATTTATTTGTAACTATAGCACCTGTAGGCACCTCGAGAACTCGGATGGTAGGCCTTGGAGGATCACTTGAGGGCTGTGATGGTTGGCCCTTGCCCGTGGAGGTGCAGGCAGGATTTTTATAGTGGCACGCCTGTGATTAGAAGCTCATGCCGCCCCCTGTGTCCTCCGATGCACTCGCAATCAAGGGTAGATTGTGTAGACATGCTTAATGGGCAGCATGTGGGTGTTTTTAGGCCACTCGAAGGTGCAGAAAGAT
This sequence comes from Chionoecetes opilio, assembly GCA_016584305.1. Lineage (NCBI taxonomy): Eukaryota > Metazoa > Arthropoda > Malacostraca > Decapoda > Majidae > Chionoecetes > Chionoecetes opilio. Next base: position 10,697 of record JACEEZ010022331.1, on the reverse strand, counting down.
TTTAAGTGGATTTTGGTTCTCATCGGGGATCGAACTCGGGTCACCGAGAACGCCACTCGGAGACGCTACCACTATGCTACTGCCTCCCCTAAGGATGCTAAGAGATAAGTAAAAATTTATAATTTAATATACTATTAAAAATAGAAGAAACAAGAGTATACTAATCAAATTTTGCTATAATTTTAATTTTGTGTTACCTCTACACAAGCCCTGTAACGCAACTGATTTCCTACAAGTGACAACCCACCACCAGTCCTACAGCTTTGATCAGGAATCATTAGGGTACGAGTGGCAGCAGAGTGAGTGAGTGACACTTAGATTTTCTCTCTCTCTCTCTCTCATTTGCACAAACACATCCCAGAATATTTCCTCTTTTAAACCAGTTCAACATTATTTTGTCTCTCTCTTCTCTGCACAAATCCCAGAATATTTCATTTATATAATCAGTTATTATTTACACATTACTTATTACTTACTTATTACATTACAGCACATTATTTGAATGTCCTCTCTCTCTCTCCAACCGAAATGTACAGTGTCTATTTATTAAAGATATCAGCATCCATCGATACGGATGTTAAAAATGATGCAGGATATCCAGTCCACCTCTAAAAATTAGAGAATATGTTTTCTAGACACTCCCTTATAATAAAGTCAAGCAAACTATTTTCCTCATTTTCCTAAATTCAGTGCAATATTCCACTAAATAGTCAGGCAACACAAATACTCCACTGAAGTGAGTTACTCCTTCATGCTGCAGGACAAGGACGCCACACACCACCACCCTCTGACCTCAGCAGTATAATGAGTATCATTATACTACTGATCATTCAGAATTCCAATTGAAAGTCTACTTATTTCACTGAATTCAGAGAAGTTATGAAAAATGCCCCCTTAGTGTATCAGGAGTCCACTAACATGAACTCACTACTGCAATGTTTTTTGTAGTATGTATTTACAATTATAAATCCTATACAAATAACACAGTGTGTTATTTGTACAGCATGTATTTGTATTTGTATTTGCATGTGTGTGTGTGGTATGATACAGACTATTCCTATAAGCAGCAATGGTAACTTATGAAACAAAGTGTGTAGTAACTGTCCCACCCTTGCCTTCCTGCCGCCCACTCACCTCGAGGGGTGCAGAGGGTGTCATTGTGCAGCTCCAGGTAGGGGGGACACAGGCAGTGTGGTCGCCCTGCTAGGGAACACAAGTGGCTGCATTCCAGGCCCATCGCAGCACAAGCTTGAAGAAAAATCATGTCAGGTCATCTCAAAAACTTAACTCTCCTCTTCTGGACTTTCCTTCAGCTTGGCCTTTACTAAATGACAACTATAAGAGAACTACTACATCACTATTGCTTTACTTCTTAATATTTTGGATTTATGAAGCAGCAATCGCTATCATTTTATGATGGCCATTGAAATATGCCATGCTAATATCAAATAGTTGGTTTGAGAATTTTCTTATAATTTCTGTATCATATTATAGACAAAAGAGCGTACATTCTAAGTTGTAAGAGACATGAAGGACGAAAGCCCTACTCTTTTGGAATAAATACAAAGGGAACAACCACTTAGTAAGAGAGCGAGAGAGAAAAACTCAACCTGCCTGTCTTGTGTCTCATTAATTTTCATTGTTTTAACCCCATCCCCAAACCTTTGCGCCTCCGTGGTGGAGTGGCTAGCGCGCATAGCTATGAATCCGCAGCCCGGGTTCGAATCCCAGACAGGGCAGTCGGCGTGCAGCCCATCAGCTGTTCATTCGGGGTTGGTTGATAAATGGGTATCTGGGGAAACCTGGAGAAGGTAACTGTGGTAACCCAGATGTCACACTAGCCCTGTGTCCCGGTATAGCGTGTTGTCACCCACCACAGACGGCCTCAAGGGCTAATGAGACGGAGATGAGCACCGTGGCCACACGCAGCTTTGCGTATGCCCCATCTTTACCTTCCCAAACCCTAAGCCAAAGCTGTCCAGTCTCTATGGAGGCAAGTGGTGCTGCCATGAATCACATAAAGGCGCTTGTGAACCATAATGAAAGTCCTGTGATTAACTAAACACTTGTAACTACCTCAAAAGTATCATGTAGCAGCCAGTACCATTGCACATGTCAATCTTGTATGTAAATACTCAACCTTGACTTATCCCTCTTGATGGCAAGATTTAATACTTGTCACTGTTGTACACACTCATAACTATGAGTCCATGACACTACTGAGGGAGGCAACATCCCTACTGCCCGAATTCCCAAAATATTCATAACTTTTGGCACAATTGCACTACTAAACCATCCCAGATTACTAGCCATTTCCCCTCCATCACATCAAATCAGGCACCAGGGATCACAACATAGGACATTATGAGTTTGACTTGGTCCTGTAAACATACAAATGGGTAGGTCAATAAATACCATTAATACTAAAAGCATGATATTTTTGTACGTATCAAGCCGGCCTTCCAGGGTCACAGAGACTCTTATGATTCCTCACCAGGGAAATATGTATCTTTCTCAGGTATGCCTCTGATAAACACAGCACCACCAGATTTCGAACTCCTGGTCAATGGTACCCGTGAAAGGCTTTACAATGTATTCTGCTGTATCTACAACTATAGGGCAACATTGATTTGCTTGCAGAGCCAGAGGCTTGGACCCAGGGCTACCGCCCCTAAGGCCCCCCCCCCCCTTAATCCGCCACTGTCTTATGTTGAATAAAGTCATCTTACATGAGCTAGGAAATAAAATGTAATTGTCTCCCTGTTTTAAGTATAATTATATAATTACTAGGCAAAATTAAGCTAGATTGTACATTTATTGCATTATGTGCAGTGTCATATTGCAACACACTCAGGTATCAGTTGTCTAGTAGCGCTTCAAGTTCTCGCAGGCAGTTCCTTCACATCCTCCACACATCGCTGACATTTTATTATCAAGCTCATGTAAGATGAATTTATTCAACATAAGAGATGTCACACTGTGCCTTGGTGTTAAAGCTATATATTTATATACGGTATATATTTTCATTATATATTTCTTGTTACCAAACTGCCTATAAAATGAAACTGTGATGGTTCTGAAATAATATATCACAACAAAATATTCAAATTTCTACCCATTAATCTAGTTTGAACGTCATGTTTGCACTGATTCTTGAATACAGAATGTTTTTACATTTTGCATAACTTTTTTATTTTTCATCGTACAAAATAAAGTTCGGAACATAATATGTTTCTTTTTATGTAGAATGATATTGCTCCTGAGGCAAATTTTTGTAGCTGATACAGTTCTGAAGTTATTTCCAAAAAATCAAAATTCATCCGCCATTTTCAAAGATGGCGGCTGGAGCACAACTTAGATTTGTTGGGACTTTTAATATATTCATCAGTAGGGTTCAGTTTACAAGTGTACTAAGTTTCAACTTCCTGCTAATTTGTTAGGTCGATTGACTATATTTAGCCTAAGTTTCCCCCACTAAAACGGCTATGAGGGTCCTTACTTGATGGTGGAAGGGGCTGGCCGCTGGATATGGGATGCTCACACTTATGGCCAAAATGTTCCTCGTCACAGATACACTTGATGCTACCTCTGTAGTACCTGCAAGAAAGAACTATTCTCCTGTCACATAGCTATCCAAGTGTTACCCCCCCCCCCCCTCAGTCCTGCCATGAGTCTTGACAAAATCAGATTCAAAGACCATTTCTGTATGTGCTTATCATGTGTATATTGACAAAATAAAAGTTTTTAATCATTATACCATCAGGCTACCTACATTAAGTTACAAGCTTACTACAGCCATGAGGTATGAACAGGTAAGGCTGTTAGTGAGATCAATATATGTGAAACTTGTATAGGCACACAAAAAAAAGGAATTGGAGTTAAATAAAGACTTTAATACTAAGAATTTGTAGAGATAATTATGTGTGATGAGATATATAATGTGATCTGAATTCACCTTAATAATAAAACTGTGGAAGAACACAACATTGGTGGAGTAAAATGGTGCACGATTTTGTCACGACGGGAATGTGGTAACAATGGATTACAAAAATAAAATAGAAAAAAACTGGAGTAGAATAATATTTAGGAACAATACTTGACAATCCCATCTTATTTAGACAGTCAATGGAATGACTCCTGATTCGTAATGTAATGCTATGGAGGTTTGTGTCCAGGCCTTGGAGACAATCAGATAGCTACTTATGGAGTTGTACAGTTCAAGTGGTGATTTCAGCTAGTATTCATATTGACCCAGATTATATATACCCCAGGCAACTTTGAGAATAGCAAACATCACAATTAATATTCTATCAAAAGAGAGTTCGGAACTTTGGGCTTGAGTTATAAATTGTAGCGCATGTGAAATTTAAGAACATAAGAAAATAAGGAAGCTACAAGAGGCCGTGAGGCCTGCACGTGGTAGTTGCTTTTACCTAACACTACCTACATCCACCTTAGTTGCTTTTACCTAACACTACCTACATCCACCTTTCATCCCCATCCATGAACCTATCCAGCCCCTCTTTAAAGCTCCCTAATGACTCCGCACTAACTACCTGTCTACTGTGTCCATTCCAGTCATTCACCACCCTATTTGTGAACCAGTTTTTCCCTATTTCTTTTTTAAATTTACGCTTTTCCAGCTTGAATCCATTACTTCTTGTTCTACCCTGGTTAATAGCCGTAAGAACTTTTCCTACCTCTCCTTTATAAAATCCCTTTATCCACTTAAAATCTTCTATCAGATCGCCCCTTACTCTGCGTCTCTCGAGTGAGTATAACTTTAATAGCTCCACTCTCTTCTCATAACTAAAGTTATGCATCCCTTGAATAATTTTGGTCATCCTTCTCTGCACTGATTCTAACAAGGCTATATCCATCCTGTAATATGGAGACCAAAACTGAACTGCATAGTCTAGGTGAGGTCTGACTAGAGCCAGATAAAGCTTTAGAATAACTTCCGCACTTCTGCTTTTAACACTTCTGGTAATGAATCCTAACACTCTATTAGCTCTATTTCTAGCCTCAATACATTGTTTCCTAGGTCGGAGGTCTGAGCTCACCCTTATTCTTATTCTTACACCGAAATTTGAAGTGTTCGACCCTTAGAATTGTATAGACAGTCATTGTGACTTGTAACTTTGCCACGTGCCCGCCGCCCATACTGTCACGACAATTACCACCACCACAGTCGCTGCCTCTCGATGCTCCTTAACCAGATAAGTACCTAAGACAAGGAGAATTCTAGCTTTCTCACAGATGGTGTACAGTAAGAGGAATACCGAGGAACCTTTCCCTATAGTAAACGATCTGCCTGTCTTGCAAACTTATGTACATTTCTAAAATCATCATCTTCTTCATAGCCATGACTTCCCCTTTGTTGGCAGACAGAATACTGTGCAAACTGTAAACACTGAACTGATTCACCACATTTGGAATACTGATTACTACTTACCGTCAATAACACTATATTCGCCACTACACTAATATGTCGCCAGGCGTCATATATTACAAATTTTAGCATCACTACATACTTGCATGTGCCACTGAAGAGGCATGCATAGTAGTGTATAGTATGTACGTGTCTTTAGTGGCACATACAAGTCTGAAGTGATGCTAAAATTCGTAATATTTGTCTATAAAATTCGCCTGGCGAAATTAGTGCAGCGGCGACTATAGTGTTATAGACGGTAGTAAGTGCTCCTCTTTTATTGAAATGGTTATAATGATCTCTCTCTCAGCTTGTACCTACCAATAAACTGATCAGTGTGAAAGATTTGCATGTTGAAACACACACACACACACACACACACACAGCTGATCAGCTGTGTGTATCAGACGCGCTCAGAAGGCTCCCAACACAACTGGCTATTGTGACTGGCTGCTGTGGCCAAACAACGATGCAGAGGACTCAAAAAGACCTTGAGTATCTACAGGTGAGAGCTATGAAGTTTAATAGTCCCGTCTCCATATGATTAGCCTAAAAAAAAGTGAAAAAATAGGAAGTGACAAACGTAAACAAGATGGAAACTCCCGCCAGAACACCGTTCGATGGTTTTGATACCAAGGAAAAAGACATATTAGGGCTGAAAATGAACCAGAGAAGAGTCGTAATGCTGGAAAGTGTGGTACACAATCTAATGGACAAATAAGATAAGATAGAAAAAAGAGTGTTCGTCCTGGAAAAGGATAATACTATTTAAAAAAATAGAGTGGACGAATTAAATAAAAAACAAGACTATGAAACGGTAGAGAAAATGCACGCAGAAATGTATTCAGTACATAAGAAATGGAAAATGACACAAGAGGAAATGAAAGATGAAAGAAAGACATGGAAGATAGAAAAAGAAAAAGACCATGAAAGTTTACGTTAGATAATAGAAGATCAAGAAAATTAAAAGAAAAATCTGACCAAAAAAGTAGTACAAGTAATCAAACAAAAGGAACATTTAATAAGAGATACGGTGGACAAAAAGAAATGTGTCATCATTTTTGATTTGAAGGAAAAAGTGCTGCCCAAGAAAAACTTAAGAGAAGAGGAAGAAAAGAAAGTGTCAAAAGAAATATTTAAAGTAGTAGAAGAAAATACGGAGGTAGAAGAAGAAATAGAAGAGATACACAGGTTAGGCAAATATGAAGAGGGCGGGGCCCGCCCCTTAAAAGTTACCTAAGTTTAGGTCACAAAATACAGCACTAGATATATTGTCTAAGGCATGGAAACTGGCAAACACAGAAGAATATAAGAAAATATGGATAAGAAAAGATATGAATGAGGAAGAAAGAGCCAGTTTGAATGTACTGTTTAAAGAAGCCAAAGAAAAAAAAGAATTGAGAACAGAGGAGGAAAACAGAAATTCTATTGGAGAGTTTTAGACCAAAAACTGAAGAAGTGGTATCTAAAAGAGAAAGAGTAAGAGAAGACAGTTCAAAGGAAAATAAAAAAGGATGGCAGGTATCATACACAAATATAAATGGGCTAGTGTCAACATTAACAGAAGTAAACGATTACCTGAGAGCCAAGAAACCAGACATATTAGGTCTAGTAGAAACGAAGCTGAATGATTCTGAGGATGTGCCAGTTGGGGAGGGTCAATATAATGTATGGAGGCGAAACAGAAATCAGAAAAAGGGAGGTGGTGTAATGATGTTAACAAGGAAGGATGTGGTAGTAGGGAATGTGGAAAAAGGAGAAGGTATGGCAGAGGTGTTGAGGGTAGAGTTGGTGATGAAAAAAGGAAGAACAAGAGACTTAGTACTCGTATACGTTCCACCTAAGACAAATTCCTGGGGGAGAGAGGAGTACGGAGACATGATAAGAGACACAAGCAAATGTTTAAAGAATACAATGGAAAATTGTGAGAACATAATTTTGATGGGAGATTTTAACTGCAAAGAAGTTTGCTGGGAAGAATGGTATACTGAAGGAGGAGAAGACTCATGGGGTGGTACATTGTTGGATTTGGTAATGAATAACATCATGACTCAGTGGATTAAAGAGAACACAAGATTCAGAGGTAGCGAAGAACCATCAAGACTAGCCCTACTATTGACGAAAGAACTTGAAGTAATTAGTAAAGTAAATTATCAATGCCTAGGAAAGAGCGACCATGTACTTATTGAATTTGAAATAAATGATAGCAAAATAGAGGGGAGAAGAGAAGAACACAAGAAAGGAAGATACAATTATGGAAAAGCAGACTTTGACGGATTAAGAACATTCTTCGGAGAGACAGACTGGAGTAGTTTCCATGCAGCAAGGAGTACCCAGAAAAAATGGGATGAGTTCATCCAAATTTACACCGAAGGAATAAATAGTTATGTTCCAAGGATAGTTATCAGAGAAAAGAAAAAAAAAATGGTTTAACAGAATGTGAATTAGCAAGACTAGAAAGAGAAAAAACATGGAATAGTTGGAGGAAAAAAGGAGGTATCAACCTTTGGGAGAAGTACAAAACAACTAGAAATGAATATGTAAGAATCCGAAGAGAAGAAGAAAGTAACTATGAGAGGAATATAATAGAAAAATGTAAGAACGAACCGAAACTTTTCTATAGATATATTAATGGAAAAATGAAAAACAAGGAAGGAATAGATAAGCTGAAGGTAGAAGGCATAGTGTATGAAGATGCATTACAACAGGCCGAGGTGATGAATAAGTGCTTACAGACTGTATTTACAAGAGAAAGTGAATTTAAGACGAAAAATATAATAGCAAAAGAAAACATAATGGAGGACATAAAAGTAGACGTAATAGAAGTAAAAAGGCTAATGGAAGGTCAAGATGTGAGAAAAGCCCCGGGTCCAGATGGAGTGTCGAATTGGATAATGAAAGAGTGCAGTAACCAACTAGCAGGAAAGTTACAGTGTAATTGAGAGCTCACTCAAGGAGAGCAGAGTCCCGCTTGATTGGAAAAGAGCAAATATTGTGCCAATTCACAAAGGAGGAAACAAAGAAGAACCACTAAATTACAGGCCAGTATCATTAACAAGTGTAGTGGCAAAAATGTGTGAAAAAATTGTGAAGGACAGATGGTTGAATTTTTTTTTTTTTTTTTTTTTTTTTTTTTTTTTTTTTATATCGCAAGGAACTGGCCAAGGGCACAACAAAAATGGGTAACACAAAGCCCGCTTAGTTGCCAGTCCCTATAAAGAAGACAGTACGAGAATAAAATAAAAACAGAGGGGTGGGCCAATTCAGTTCGGGAGGTGTCTTGTTACTCTTCTTTTGAAAAGATTTAAGTCGTAGGAAAGTGGAAAAATAGAAACAGGAAGAGTTCCAGAGTTTACCAGTGAAAGGGATGAAAGAGTAAAGATACTGATTAACTCTTGCATTAGGAAGATGGACAGAATAGGGATGAGAATGAGTAGAAAGTCTTGTACAGCGAGGCCGCGGGAGTGGGGGAGGCATGCAGTTAGCAAGTTCAGAAGAGCAGGGAGCATGAAAATAACGGTAGAAGAGAGCAAGAGAAGCAACATTGCGGCGGTGATTTAAAGATTGAAGACAGTCAGTCGGAGGAGAGGAGTTGATGAGACGAAAAGCTTTTGACTCAACCCTGTTTAGGAGAGCTGTATGAGTGGATCCTCCCCAAACATGTGAGACATACTCCATACATGGGCAGATAAGGCCCCTGTAGAGAGCAAGCAATTGGGAGGGAGAAAAAAAAGGACGCAGACGCCACAGGACACCTAACTTCTTAGAAGCTGTTTTAGCGAGATGAGATGTGAGATTTCCAGTTCAGATTTTTAGTAAAGGATAGTCCTAGAATGTTCATTGTAGAAGAAGGAGACAGTTGAGTGTCATTGAAGAAGAGGGGTTAGTTATCTGGTAGGTTTTGTCGAGTAGATAGGTGAAGAAATTGGGTTTTTGAGGCATTGAACAAAACAAGGTTTGCTTTGCCCCAATCAGAAATTATAGAAAGATCAGAAGTTAGGCGCTCGGTGGCATCTCTCCGTGAATCACTTAGTTCCTGTTGAGTTGGACGTCTAATAAACGACGTTGAAAAATGCAGGGTAGAATCATCAGCGTAGGAGTGGATAGGGCTTTGAGTTAGACTTAGAAGATCATTAATAAATAATAGAAAGAGAGTGGGTGATAGGACAGAACCCTAGGGAACACCACTATTGATAGATTTAGGAGAAGAACAATGTCCGTCTACAGTAGCTGCAATAGAACGGTTTGAAAGGAAACTTAAAATGAAGGTACAGAGAGAAGGATAGAAACCGAATGAGGGTAGTTTGGAAATTAAAGATTTGTGCCAGACTCTATCAAAAGCTTTTGATATGTCAAGGGCAACAGCAAAAGTTTCACCGAAACCCCTACAGGAGGATGACCAAGATTCAGTTAGGAAAGCTAGAAGATCGCCAGTAGATCGCCCTTTACGGAAACCGTACTGACGATCAGATAGAAGATTGTGAGCAGATAGATGCTTAACCCTTTCACGTACAAATGACGTCTTCGAGCGTCATCCGGTACGTGTAGGCCATACGTACAAATGACGTCTTTGAGCGTCATCCGGTACGTGTAGGCCATACGTACAAATGACGTCTTTGAGCGTCATCCAAAAATAATATTTTAAAATATTTATTAAAAATCTTAAAAAGCGCGCGGTTGACGTGAGATTCACTTGACTGTTGGAGCGAATTACAATATATTATATTAAAATATATTTTGTATAATATAATATTGTATATTATATTATACAATATATTTATTAAAAAAAAAAAAATTACGCAATCTTTCACTTCGTTGTATGGCTTTATTTTTGAGCGAATTACAATATATTATACTTCATTGGAAAGGAAATTTATTCAGCTATGTCATGGAATGTAGAAAAATCTTCTATGATGATAAGTTGATTTTTGGCATATTATTTTTTGCCACAAGGTGTTATTATTTTTTTTTTTCACTTCTAACTCGAGGTTTTGCAAGTTATTTTCACGCTAGCGTATTTTTTTAACATTGTATGATATAGGAAATGATCTTAGCTTAAAATCTAAACATAATTGAACTCGATACCTTTGATAGTTTAGTTTCTAGACGCGGTGGAAGTACAACTTTTTTCCCGCGCGTGACATTTCGGGTGACAATGGGTTTACGCGGGACAACAAAAGTTAATGACATGGTGACGTGAAAGGGTTAAGAATCTTCTTATTAGTATAGTCAAATTCAAAACTTTTAGAACGCAGGGAAAGTGGAC
>JACEEZ010022330.1:0-10685 GCA_016584305.1 Chionoecetes opilio | reverse complement strand
GGGGGGTGCGTTGCGTTGCGTGCGTGCGGCTGCGTGCGTTGCGTGCGTGCGTGCTGTGCGTGCGTGCGGTGCGTGCGTGCGTGCGTGCGTGCGTGCGTGCGTGCGTGCGTGCGTGCGCGCCCACATTTGTCAGTGAAAAATCCCCAGAAGGGAGCAGGAATCGAACGCGCGACCACAAAATAAATAGAGAAGATTGTCTAGCAGGGACAAGTTATGGCCGCGCAGATGCAGTTCTTGGGGGCGATAGACCGAAATGAGAGGGAGCAATTTTGTCATCCTTGGTATGCCGGACCAGAATGCGGCAGTGGATGGCGCCACGACAGACCAGCACAAGTTAAAAAAGGCTTCGAGCTTTATGGCTATCAACTGCCAGGGTTATTATGCCAGACAATCAAGCATTTCTGCACTTATATTCTTACCCCAGAACGAGGGCGCCAAACCGGAGCTTATATCTTGTAGCCTATTTCAGTTCTAGGTAAGAACAGGCCAGGGTAAGATGTCTTGCCTTAGGATATCGTGGCCGGCTCGGGGAGCACACGTTTAACGAATTAGTACGAGTTGGTACGCTTTGCTAAGAGTTTGTATTATATAATGTAATATAATGTAATGTGTGAAATGGGCTGGTGTCATCTGGAGGCAGAGTGGTGTCGAGGCATACAAGAAGTGCCCCGCAGGCTGGGAGGCGAGACTGATAGCGGCGGGACCCTCACATCTCCCTCCAGCCTCCACGCTATCAAGCTTTTCTACTCTCAAGGCTCTTGCGCGTGAGGGATAATGTCACATTGGGTAAAAGTAGAGTGGCAGTAACTTTTTCAGTCGACACATAACAAATAATAGGCTGGGGCGTGAATGAGTAGAGTGATATGATCTGTTCATTTCCTCTACAACCTGTCATGTAACCTGCAGTCTTGGAATTGGGTGGGACTTGAATTCCAGTCTGTCACATTAGAGCCAAGACTAATACAAAATAATGATGACTGGACTGAATGGAAGGATTGTGGTAATTAGAAAAAAAACCTATGCTATGTTTGTATTACTCGTATTAATGACTGGAAACGGCTTGGCTGCATTTATTATTTATAACTTAAGATAGATTCGCTAAAATATGTCATCTAAAAAGTAAATTAGCAATAATGGAAAGAGTGTTTTCTTTCCATATCTGACTTATTGCATCATCAGCATTACGTCATAGATGTGTGAGGCAGCGTGATGGACTCCCAACATAATGATGTTGATGATCAAAAGTCTAATAAAGTACGAGGCTTTGAGTGATGGCGTAAAATATGTGTCCTGGTGCATTGTAATAATTGTGAAGCCCATCCTGAAGTGTATTGTTTCCCATGTTCTGTGCTGGGGCGCGGGAGTACCCACAATGTGTCAAGACGTCAGTCAGTCCTTGCCATGGACCGACGTCCGGCGCGGGCGCATGTGCCTCAGTGACGGAGGAATATTTAAGTGTTTTAAGGAACACCTTGGCTCTTCATTGTTATCCTACGGAGGGAACATATTGGCAACACAGTGTTGAGCATCAGGAAATACAATGCAGGTCAGTGAGGTGTGGCTGGGGGTTAGGGTGGCCCAAAAACATAGGGCTATAATTTTTTTTCTAAAAATGTGCTGCTCCACAAGGCTGGTTTGGTTACATATGACTACAAGACCCTACATGTAAAAAAATGAAGAGATATGAGCATGTTTAGAGGTCCCAACAGCTTGCGCATACAGTTTAACCCTTTCACGCACGAAAAGTTTAATAAGTTTTTCCGTCCACTACAACATCCGTCTTATGCTCCCTAAGGGTCCCCGCGAAATGGCCAGACTGTGCGGCGAATAATTTTATTATGTTATCAATTTCACCAACGTGTATTCTTTTTTCCTGGCATTATTATATATCATTGATTTTGCAAGAGATTATTCTGCCTTATGAAAGAAAAAAATAACAAGAAATGCAATTAAATAGCGGAATTTACCCACTCCGAAAAAAATATTGAGTAAAGAGAAATAAGAAATACTTACGTTCACCACTTCGTAGCTCGAAACTTCCTGAGTCAACTTTTTATGGTTTATATGCCAATAAAAGCGGATTTTTATGAGGATTCCAACGCTACCCTTATAATTTTCATAAGGCCATTATGGCCAGCTCGGGACACGTTTTAAGGGGACGACAATGCGCGCGCACAGGCTGCCTGCTGAGTGGAAACTGACATACAAACCCTTATCATTTAACATCCACTCACACGAGAAAGTTGACAGTTATTTTATTTTATAGGTCTAGGTTGGATCTTTAACGCAGAAAATTGTGACGCAATTCTGATAAATACTTTATTTTTGGCGAATTATTTACTGTTTTTTGACGCAATTCGCGTCAAAAGCTCAGATTGCAGACGGGCCCGTTTTGACGCGATCGTGTCACCGTGCGTGAAAGGGTTAAATATTGTGTTCTGCCTTATTATATGTTATATCTATTACAATTAACACAAAATTCTGCATTGTTTACAATTATTGGTGTACATAATGGCAACAACGAGGAGCTCACCAGACGTTTGGCTCTTAGGCAAGGCTGAGAAGGATATCCTGGGCTCTGGGCTGCTTACAAATGGAAAAGTTCTACGAAAATGCATATTTCACCATCAAGAAAATGGACTCACAAGTCAGTGAAAGCGTTTGGGCTACAATAGATGCGACAGTTGTTATCTGAGATAAGGCCCGTATTCTGACCCAACGGGTTGATTCAGGCATACGAAAACTCTGTAAACTTGATGCCCAGTAGTGCTAATACTGTTCAATGAAGGCTCACCGATTGACGCTGAAAGATGGATGCCGAGTCAAGGAGGAGCTGTTTAGCAGACCTCGATGAGCTCTTTGATACCTCACGAAAAGATGCCCTTAGCATCATGAAGAACAAGGAGGTCCAGCAGTTCTTCCTCATGCAACAGCTGGATCCATCTAGTGCAAGCAAGTCTGGAATTGATATGTCCTTAACGCACATGGAGTGTCGCAAGCGCAAAAGGATTAAACAGGAAATTGTTCGAATGGAGAAACATGCAAGTACAATATATGACCACAAGGCTGGCATGGTTGTATGATCTGATTCATCTGGGGATCTGGAACCTAAAGTTCATGGTTCAGGGAATAGTCTTTGATACAACAGCATCCAACCCAGGGTTAAAGATAGGTGCCTCTACCCTACTAGAGAAGGCCCTTGATAGAGAGCTTGTCTGGATTGCGTGCCGTCATCACATGTTTGAAGTGATACTTTCAAATGTATTTTACCATAACTTTGGGACCTACTGGTGGTCCTGAAAATGGGGCTATTCAAACCCTTCAAGAAAAGCTGGCCTTTAATCAATAAGGCTTGCTTCCAGCCTGCCAGTGACGAGATATTCGTTGGTATGCCTGAGAGTTTACGACAAGAGGTGACCTTATTCTATGCTTATGCACTCAAGAGCAAGACCACACGAGAAAACTATAAATAACTCTTTCAACTGTGTCACACATTCCTTGGGGATTCATCAGATAGACAGCCTAGCTTCCGTGCACCCGGTGCAATTCACAATGCACGGTGGATGGCTAAGGCTAAATACTCGCTGAAGATATTCCTGTTTCAATACCAGACAAAGGTGACAGCAAAGGAAAAGGTTGCCATGACAAAAAAATTATCTGTATCTCACTTGTTTATGCACGCTGTTGGCACGAGGCTTCCTTGCCGGAGAAAGCCCCTCTCAACGACTTCTTTGTTCTCCTCCATGAGTACCCTCTACTTACTGTCAGGGAGGAGGCGATTCAAGCTCTCTGTCGCCATTTATGGTATTTCTCTGAACACATCGTGCCTCTCGCCCTCTTTGACGATCGCATTGACGAGCAGACGAAAACGGCCATGGTTGACAACTTGTCACGTCCCTCAAATCGAACAGTCTTGAAGCGGTAGGACGGGAAAGAGTTTGACCATCTAGTAGGGTCACTTAGGGCGATTCGCTTCACATTAGGTGAAGGAAGTATTTTGAGGGTCTTATCCTAAGCATTTTGTGCCGCTGAATCCGAAAATCGTAGTTGGGTCACTCGTTAGCGGTAAGTTTTCGCGCAATTTGCAATTTGGCAATTTGGCAAAAAAATTTGGCAATTACAAATTGCAGAATAAAAAACCAGACGTCGTAGAGACCTCGTTTTGGACTCAAATTGAAGCTTATTAAGATTGCTTTAAATGTTTTTAAAGTACTCCGTGGTTGTATCTGTTCGCTTTACTGACTATAATGGAAATTAGAGATAAGTGGAAAAAATGGAAAAAAATATAAAAGGAATAATTTTGGCCTTAATTTCACATCAAAAGTCATGAAATGTTTTTCTCCGTCAGAGCTGGAGCCCCTCAAGTTTCATTCTGACGCTGCTGAACCCCTCCCTGCTTCCATTTACGAGGTCAGCCCCTGTCCCATGAACCGCTCGCTTAAGCCGAAGCTTCCCCGCTCTCTTTCGAAAAACCCTGGGCCTCGAGAGCGCTGAGAACTCCAAGGACAAGGACACTCTCGTCCTACTCTCCTTCGGCATCCCCTGCCCTGAAAGCCTCCCGCGGAGCATGCCCAGCTGTCAGCCTTCAACAGCCGACTCGGGGGATGTTCCGCCTGTCCCACCGACGACAATCTGCACCTTGCCCATTTCTCGACTCTCCAGCGCCAGAGTACTCGTCAATATTCACCATGATGACAGAAATGGAGAAAATTCAACAAGCGCTGAACGGCGATGGGGCTCCGGTGCTTGTTGCTGCCGACATGGCGCTCTTCTCAAACTCCTGGAGATCAAGTTGAACTTGAAGAAGGAAAACTGGATCGTCCGCCTTGGCGCCCTTTACACGTCGTCATAGCCATGCTGCGGTGCATGGTGTTTTCCTGGAGGGGAGCGCTTCGACGAGGGGGCTCCACGAGTCGGGGGTGAGGGACCCGCCACAGTCCGGCAGATTTTGGCCGGAAACCACGTCAACCGCGGAATTGAGGCACACATAATCCTCACAAGTGCACTCCTAGCTCTCAAGTTCTTTTCCGGGACAATGGAGAGCGCCGAAGAATTCGCCGTCCAGGAGTTGGCAGAGGAGGAAGACTGGATTCCTTCAAGAAACCCCCTCGAGATCCTTGCACCCAAGCTGCAGATCCTGAGGTCAGCGGGATCAGACGACAGTCCCTTGAGCAAGTTCTCCATGACGTACGTAAAGATGGTCCTCCGCTTTGAACTACACAGGCTGTGCGGACAGGAGACGGGGCGCTGCACCTGAAGACGTTGGAGGAGTTCGGACCGTTCTTCTTCGCCATAAAATCGAAGCCCCTACGCCCGGTTCGCCCCCGGTTTACGTGGCCATGATGCAGGACCTCCGCCTCAAGAATCCAAGAGCGTGGAGGGTACTTGGAGAAACACTGGGTCGTCCGTAAGTCGTTGGTACCTTTCACGTCCCTTGGCTGCGACCATGCCTTGGAACAAGGTGAACCGGACTCTGAAAGGTGACGGGGGGGCTTGTAGGGATCACAAAAAAAATCCCTCGACGAGGACCAAGTTCTTCTTGATCCAAGACGAAACTCTTGGCAATCAAGGCCAAATCATTCGGAAGTTCTGCTACGGCATCAAAGCACCACAAGGACAGCCCAGCGGTCACGAAGAAGCCCACCAGATGACCAAAGAGGTTGCTGGTCTTCTTCGCCAGCATAACCCCTTCACTCGCGAGAAAGCCCAACTCACCACCGTCCTTTCCCGCAAGGTTGTTCCAGATAGATGGTGGACGCACTGACAAGAATCGAGGAGACTGGCAAGGAAGCTCTCTTGAAGTACGAAGAGGAAAGGATCAGGACTGCGCAGCAAAGTCCCTGGGAGGTCCTGCATCGTCAGCCTACCAATACATTCAAAATGCTGGGCAAGAAAGCCAAAGTTTCAATCGGAGGGAAGCAGGTGATTGTCACGGGATCCTCAGACTTCACTCGGCGCCTGCTGCTCGCCCTCCAATCGACAGCAGTCTGGACCTTCGCACCATCATCTCCAACTAGAGCTCTCCCTGTTCCCTCTTGCCCCCTTTGACGACCAAGGCCACCCGCGGGTCACGACAAAAAGTGCCCTTTTCAGGGTTCTGGAGAAGATGAACGCGGTGGTCTCCACGGCCTCGCAAACCCCTTCATCCTCTCGCGTGCGGTCCTCGACGGGATGGCTATCCTTCAGCAGCACCCCGTTTCCCGGGTCAGCCAAAATTTAAAAGGACCTGGTTGGATCCCTCCTGCAGAGAGTTGCCCAAAATGGGTGTTGGCTACGGGGAGTTGCACCTTGTCTTTGACAGGTACGACATCGGCGCGTCCCCCAAAGACAAGACGAGGAACAGCGAGCCCGAGGTGGAGGATACGATATCGACATCCAAGCAGCGGGCGAGGATCAAAACTGGAATGACCATGGTAACACTTGTCCACCAAAAGCAACAAGACTGATATGACCTCTCTCATTGCCTCCCCAAATCCAGCACCATTCATGGGGATTACGCGTCGTCTGCGCGTGGCGCGACAAAGCCGTGGCAACTTCTGGACCGGACGGAGCCAAGTTCGCTTCAGAAAAAGAGGAAACGGACACTAAGATGATATATCATCTCTCCATGCTCGACAAAGATGTGGAGGGAACCGTAGTTTCTCCGGACACTGACGTCCTCGTCCTCCCTCCTCCGACACTTCCCCAAGATACCTCCCAACACGTGCCTCCAGCTTGGCAAGACGACTTTCAACGTTCAGCTCATCCACGATGAACTGGGCTCTCACGCGGAGTGATCACGTCCTTCCATGCTCGACTGGTTGCGACACCACTTGCGCCCTCTTCAGGAAAGGTAGTTGCAAGCTTGGCCTGTGTTCCAGGCGGCCGACCAGGCAAAAACCCCCGACGCTTTGGGTACACTCCGAAGCCCTGGTCCGCTGACGCAAGAGAGCCTGGGGCGTGCTGTGCCGATTCGTGAGCAAATTACGGATATACCTGCTCTCTGCCGCAGGCGAGGTGGCGGCACCCTTTAGAAGAAGAAGGTTTGGGGCAGCACTGGCCCCTCCGACAGTCAACGCCACCACCCAGCACATTATGGGGAGCCCAGCTACAGGCCCTCGTCTGGGAGGGGCTGTGAAGAAGGAGTTGGTGACCCTCGACCCGACCAATTTCGGCTACGGACCAAACCTGGCGCCTATCCCTTCCCCCTGCCTCCCCCCCCGCAAAGTATCATGGATGGGATGCAGTGCGGATGCAAGACGAACTGCTCGACCAATCGCTGGGCCGCTGTCAACGCCTCAGACTCCTTGTTCGGGCTTTTCGATTGCTCCCCCGAGATGTGCATCAACGACGAGGAAAAATGGGCATTGAGGACGTCGATGGCGTAGACGACTAGATATTCGATTTTTTCAAATTGTGAACGCTCGCTATCGCAGTAAGGGGTTTTTTGTGTTTCTAATTGTTATTTTCCAAAATACGCGGAGGAGACTCGGTTTCGTTGTTTTTTAAATTTTGTGTTTCTGGGTTAATACTCGTGTCACTTCGGGCGGAAAAAAGGCTTTCGCTTCACCTTAGGTGAAGGAAGTATTTTGAGGGTCTTATCCTAAAACATTTTTCAGTTGAAATACCCTGTTCTACGCAATAAATTTTACCCACCCTTGCACAAATTCGTTAATTAAATGTGTCCTAGGAACAATTGTTTGTTATTTTACTTTTTTTTACTAATTTAAAATTTAGTTTTAATTATTAAGAACTCAGGCTTTAAGGCCAAAATTATTCCTTTTATATTTTCCCAATTTTTTCCACTTATCTCTAAATTTTCCTTATAGATCAGTAATCCGAAAAGATACAACCACGGAGTACTCAATAACCTTTTATGCACTCTTAATAAGCTTCAATTTGAGTCCAAAACGAGGCTCTACGACGTCTGGTTCTCATTCTGGGAATTTGTAATTGCCAATTTTATTGCCAAATTGCCAAATTGCAATTGCGCGAAAACTTACCGCTAACGAGTGACCCAAAATACGATTTTTGGATTCAGCGGCACAAAATGCTTAGGATAAGACCCTCAAAATACTTCCTTCACCTAAGGTGAAGCAAAAGCCTTTTTTCCGCCCTAAGTGACCCGACTAATCACGCACCATTGGAGACCTACATCACAAGCTGGTCATTGAAGATTTGTGACCTTATCTCTATAAACGGTCAAGAAGAAGCCAAGTCATTCTTGTCAAGTCCCCCGCCCACTGGACAATGGACCCCAATATCATCACTGAAGGCTAAGGTCGCGCTCTTGAAAGGTTTTCAATGATATGCCGAAGAGGAATTGCACTTATCCAGTCATACAATGCTGCACTTACGAAAGATAGGAACAGAAGCAATACCTACTGCAGCTTGTCAGCAGTCATCGCAAAAGGTTTCCTGTTCCAACAAAGGGAGATTTGAGGATGAAGAAATAATTTATTGACAACATCCTTTGTTTTGTTAGTTTCATTAATGAAATGTGTTACCACATTACTGATTTCGATTTATTTGCTGTGCATTACTAAAATATAAATTTTCAAATGTAATCTTTTTGGGTTTGCAATCTTAACAGTATTACTTATTATTTTGATTGAAGAAAGTAATGTTCTCATTTTATTACTTTCCAATATTCTAAATATTTAATATGGCAATTTTAGTTCGGTTACTAACTGAACGTTATAAGGCTAGTGCTGGGTGAAGCTTTGGTAGGGTATAATGTTCTTCCCCAATTAATTTATAATATTTTTGCCTATAATATGATATTGAAGATGTCTTCAAAATCAAGAAATAAATTAAGTAAAAATATCTATATTTTTTATTAAAATAAAAAATGTACATATGGTTGGTAACTCTAAATACAAACCAATATATATGTTTTTCTGCATGCAAACCCCGCTGTGATATGGAACATGATAACCCTTGTGGATAATGACACATTTAACTTTATGTTTTTTGGGCCACCCTACTGGGGGTGTTATTCATGGCGGGAGGGGGCCGGGCAGCCGCTGCCAAGCCTGGCGGGACGAAGGCCGCGGGATGACCAAAGACAGTATTTTGTTCTCATCCTTGTAAAGACGAGTTATGATTACTGGTCTATGCTTCTTGAATTCCCTTAGCTATTATTTCTTCGTTAATATTTTGTAGTAAAGGGTTTGGAGACGGTTTAAGGGGGGCGTTCGTTTGTAGCCCCAGTTTAGCTTGGGTAGGAGTGGCCAAATGACCCTATACAAATATAGGGTATTATATACTTTGGGGGTGGCGGGGGGTAGTGCGACTGGCACGTCGCGCGGCCACATCCCCGTAAACCCGTGAATCTACCATTTTCCCCTGCGTGAACCCATATCTGGTAGATGAGGCCGGGCCCGGGCACACACGAACCCAAACACATTGTCTGTGCGGCCTGTTTAGCCTGATGGTAAATCAACGCCCAGCTTGATAGCATATAAAAAAGTTTCACCAAAGTTACCACAGCCCAAGTTTAGGCGATGGCAATGGCTCTTTGTCCCAAGGTGGCGTTTGCCGCACATTACTGGTGAGGCCCGCGGCCATGGAGGCGAGGTACGAGGCGCCACTTAGTGTATTCTTGCCACCTTCATCTTGGATACATGAAGATGAATGTTACTCGCGCGTCAGATTGGACAGGTGAAAGGACGGATGGGTTCTGGCGTGAGCGTGTGGATCCTGCGTTACCCGCCCCCCATGTCCCGTCCACACCATCGTTGTGGTGCGTGGTGTCTTGTGGCTGGTAAAATCTGTCACATGTAAATACTCCATGAGTGTAGTTTTTGTATTATTAATCATGTTAAGAGCAGCGCAGAGAATAACGCGCGCGCGCGTTATTCTCCACCACACCCACCCCCCCCACCACCCACCCCACCCACCCAAACCCCCCCCACCCACCCACCCACCCCCCACATACACACACCACACACACACACACACAACACACACACACACACACACACACACACACACACAAAGAAAAGAGAAATACCAATGAACAAGAAAACAGTTTTTCTGTCCTTTTAAAAAGTATTTCTAAAAAGTTTTCATGTCAATAATTTTTTCCACCTTTCCACAGAAATGACAGCGGCGTCCTGAGTGCCTGCAAAGGTTTTTGGCAGCGTGACAAACAGGCCAAGGGGAGCCAGGCAGCCAGGCGATCCTCCAGCCCAGCAGCAGCGATGTCTGCTGAGGGATCAAAGTTTAAAGGGCTTATCAACGCATCACACGTGATGCGTCTGGCGGCGGGAACACGTGCACGCGTTGCCCGTGTCCCCCAGGGAGGCTGTTTGGGTTTTTCCTGGGAGGGGGGTGTTTGAGTGTTCTGCACGAGGCTGTTTGGGTGTCCTGCAGGGAGGGTGTTTGAGTGTCCTGCAGGGAGGCTGTTTGGGTGTCCTGCAGGAGGCTGTTTGGGTGTCCTGCAGGGAGGTGTTGGGTGTCCTGCAGGGAGGGTGTTTGAGTGTCCTGAAGGGAGGCTGTTTGGGTGTCCCCGCAGGGAGGCTGTTTGTGTGTCCTGCAGGGAGGGTGTTTGAGTGTCCTGCAGGGAGGCGTTTGGGTGTCCCCGCAGGGAGGCTGTTTCGGTGTCCGCACTGAGGCTGTTGGGTGTCCTACAGGGAGGTGTTTGGGTGTCCTGCAGGGAGGGTTTGGTGTCCTGCAGGGAGGCTGTTTGGGTGTCCGCAGGG
>JACEEZ010022329.1:7500-22500 GCA_016584305.1 Chionoecetes opilio | reverse complement strand
CCTGAATTGCTAGGTTTGTTGATTTCAGTCACATATTTTAAGTCACTGTTTAGTAAGTCAGTTACCTAAGTCACTTCCTGTAGCTAACTTTGTTATTATATTTGCTGTGAGTCACCTCCTTAGTAAGTCACCTGGTAAGTCACCCTTGTAAGTCACGTGTTAAGCTAGATTAAGTCATCGGAAAAGTGACAGATAAAGATTAGGATGAAGAGGAGGAGGAGGGGAAGGGGGAGGAGGAGGGGGGGAGGAGAGGAGGAGGGGGAGGAGGAGGAGGAGGGGACATTAGTATTGTAGAACATCATTGAGAGAGAGAGAGGAGAGAGAGGAAGAGAGAGAGAGGAGAGAGGGAAGAGAGACGAGAGAAGAGAGAAAGGGGAGAAAGGAGGGGGAGAGGAGAGAGAGGGGGGGGGGGGTGCAACTGGGGATATTTCACTCTCGATTTCAACCTAAAAACACCGTAAAGCCACCAGACCTCCAATCAGCTCCTCCTCCTCCTCCCCCCCCCCCTCCTCTCCCCCTCCCTTAAAATTTCCCCTCCCCCTTTCCCCCCTTTTCCTTTCCCCTTCTTATTTTATCTTCTTTGCTTCCACGTCTAAGAAGGCTTTTTACAGCCCCCCCTCCCCTCCTCCTCCTCCCCTCCCCCTCCTTTCCCCCCTTCCTTTTTTTCCCCCTTTTTCCCCTCCTTCCCCCTTCCCCCTTTTTCCCTCCCTTCCCCCCTTCCCCCCTTTTATTTTTTTCTTATTTAGTTTTTTTTTCCCCTTTTTTTCCCCTCTTTTCTTCTCCCTTTTTTTTTTTATTAGTTGAGAGGTTTCCCCCTTAACCACTTCCTATTTTTCTCTAGGTTTGGGGAAAAAAAAAAACCTTTTTTTTTTATTGGTAGAAAAGGGGGAAAAATCACACAGGCAAGCCTCGTTTGACTCAGTAGGGCTGTTGCGTTATTCTTCCTTTTTACTCCTTTTTTCCCCCCTCCTCCCCTCCTCCTCCTCCTCCTCCTCCTCTTCCTCCCCCCTCCTCCCCTCTCCTAAGATGCTGTGCCTCATTTCCACTCGAGTTCTTCCCGGGGTCAAAAAAATGACCCGGGGGGAGGAGGGGGAGGAGGGGGGGAGGAGGAGGGGGACAGGGGGTGTTGAGGGGTGGTCATAAAAGCGGGGAAAAATCGGGAGGAAAAAGAGAAAGGGGAAATGCGGGGTGGGGGAAAGGAGGGGAAAAAGGGTTACAAAGGATTTTGCTGTCCTCTCCGACCGGGAGTGAACCCGGACTTCTCGGTTGGAGCCGAGCGTGCTAACACTACACTACGTTTGAGTAACCCTATTGTTGTGGTGTTGTGTGTGTGTGTGTTGTGTGTGTGGTTTTGTGTGTGTGTGTGTGTGTGTGTTTTTTTGGTGGGTGTGTGTGTTGTGTGGGGGGGGGGGGTTCGATTCCTGCTTTCGCTTAGTGGCCTCAAAAAAACCTTATATTATTATTGTTACTTACTTTACGACGCACACACACACACACAACACCATGGACACACACACACCACACACCACCTACACACACACACACTCAATAAAACAAAACAAAAAATCCACCTAATGACGTCAAAAGGGTCGTTTTGTGTTGGTTGAGCCTCTTTGACTCCTCCGTCTGATCCAACATGGCATCCGATATGGCTGTGAAAAGTACCCCATGGCGGTGACAACAACGAGCCCTACTACTCGTAGGAATGTGTGTGTGATTCGTATGTGTGTGTCGACAAGAATTGAAAGAGAAAAGAGATATAAAAGGTAAAAAAGAAAAAGAGAAAGTAGAGAGAAGAGAGAGAGAGAGATAGATGCGAATCCTTTTCCATAACTCGCATGTTATTTATATAATTCTTGTGGAGGGAAGAGAGAGGAAAGAAGAGCAAAGTACTAAGGAGGAACGAGGAAGGAAGGAAGAATAATGAAAAGGAAGTGAGGAGAATGAAGAAAGAAATAAAAGAAAGAAGAAGAAGAAAACAAGATAAAAGGTTGAATCAAGGACAAGGATATAATCATTAACTATGAGATATATGGTACTAATGAATCAAGAGAATAGAGGAAGTCGAAGAGAATGTTGGAGCAAGGACAAAAGTACAAAAGAAAAGAAAAGTTTGAGAAGATTATGGAAAAAATTGAAGCCTGAAAGAAAGACAAAAAAAGATAATACGAAAAGAAGAAAATGATGAGCAAAACAAAGTGTGAATTAATGAAAGTAAAAAAGAAACTAAGCAGAAAAATTTAGTGAATTATATAAGGTTGTAATGAAAGGGTAAATAAATAACGAAATGGAAATAAATGGCATGGAATTATTTAGTAGAAGAGGAGATAGGAGGGAGGGTAAGGAGAAGTAGGAGAACGGGATTATGGAGAATGAGTGGCGAAGGATTAGGTAGAGAAGGAGGAGGAGGAGATGAAGAGAAACCCACTTGATATACCCTCATGCCCCTAGACAATGCGAGCATGAATCTCCCTCCTCCTCCTCCTCTCCTCCCCTCCTCCTCCTCCTCCTCCTCCTCCTCCTCCTCCTACTCCTCCTCCTCCTCCTCCTCCCTTATCCTCCTCCTCTTCTTTCCTTCCACACTCTCCACTTTATCACGTTCACAGCCACCCACCACACAACACTGCCACACACACCCCGACACATAGCACCGCGCACACACACATCACACACACCAATATAACACACTACAACACACCTACACCACCACCCACACACACACACACACGACCACACACGACACACCACCATTCGCCCACTTGTTAGATTTTTCTCCTTTTCTATTTTTTTGTTGGGGTTAAAGGATGTCGGTTTTTTAGTAGGCCAGACCTTTGTTCTCCTCCCCTGTGTTTTGTGTGTGTGTGTGTGTGTGTTTGTGTGTGTGTGTTGTCTGTGTGTGTATGTGTTTGTGTTGTTGTGTATGTGGGTGTGTGTGTGTATGTGTGTGTGAGGGTGGGGGTGTGTTGCGGTGTGGTGTGGGTGGGCCCTGGGGGGGGGGGGGCGGGTTGTGGGTGGTTTTGTGTAGGGTGTGTAGTGTGTGTTGTGGTGTAGGGTGGGGTGGGGGGGGGTGGGGGGGGGGGGGGTGTGGTTAGTGTCTGTGGCGGGGACTGTGGAGGGCGGGCCGGGGGGGGGGGGGGGTGGGGGTGTGGGGGGGGGGGGGGGGGTGGGGGGGGGGGGGTGTGTGGGTGACTGGTGGCGGGTCGGTTCGTGTCGGAGGTGGGGGTGGGGGGGGTGGGTGTGTGTTGTGTCCTGAGTCTGTCTGGGCTTGGCCTGGGTGTGTTGTTATGGGGGGTCGGGGGCGGGCGGCGCGGGGCGGGGGGGTGGGGGGGGGGGTGCGTGCGTTCCGGGGGCTGTGGGGGGGCTGGCGAGGATCGGGGGCGGGTACTGGGGGCTGGGTGGGGAGGTGGGCGGGCGCGGTCCCGGGGCGGCGGGCGGCGTCGTCGGGGCGGGGCGGCGGGCGGGCGGGCGGCGGGCCGGGGGGCGGGGCGGGTCGGGTCGGCGGAGTGGCGGTGCGGCGGCGGCGTGGCCGGCCGGCCGTGGCGGGGCGTGGCGGGGGGGGGGGCGGGGCCTGCGGGGGGGGGGGGGCGGCGGGCCGTTGGCGGCGGGCGCGGGGCGGGCGGTGGCTG
The DNA here is from genome assembly GCA_016584305.1 of Chionoecetes opilio. NCBI lineage: Eukaryota > Metazoa > Arthropoda > Malacostraca > Decapoda > Majidae > Chionoecetes > Chionoecetes opilio. The sequence continues at coordinate 18,874 of JACEEZ010022329.1, read as the reverse complement.
GGCTGGCGGTCGGTGGCGGGCCGGGGGGGGGGGGGGGGGGCGGGGGGGGGGGCGAGGGAGGGAGGCGGGGGGGGGTGGTGGTGCGGGGGGTGGAGGGAGGGAGGGGGGGATGGGGGGGGGGGGTGGGGGGGGCGTGGGGCCGAACAGGAGTTGAGAGCAAGGAAACCGCAACACCACCCACACACACCACACCACAACACCACACACACACCCACACCGAAAGGGATGAGAACGATAAGAAAGGAAGGACTAGTCTGAATGGGGAAGGAGGCTGATTATAGGGTGGGTTTTCATAGTAATAATTGAATTAATGAAGCCAAGAATGATAATAATAAAAATAGATGAAATACTTACACAGTTATTTGAGAAGAAGAAAGGAGAGAGAAGCGAGAGAGAGAGAGAGAGAGAGAGATAGAGAGAAGAGAGAGAGAGAGAGAGAGAGCGAGAGAGAGAGGGAGAGAGGGAGAGAGATCGGGCCAAATAACGCGCAGATATATATAATCTGATTGGGGAGGGAGAGGGGAAAGAAGCAAGTACTAAGGAGGAAGGAAGGAAGAATAAGGAAGGAAGAAGGAAGAAGGAAGGAGGAAAAGAAGGAAGAAGGAAGGAGGACAGGGAAGGCGGGGAGGAGTGTAAACATTCGCTCCTATTTACTTCATGAGAGAGGCTGAGAAGATGAGAGGAGGAGGAGGAGGAGAGAGAAGCATATAGGAGGACGCATCTCTCTCTCTCTCTCTCTCTCTCTCTTTCTCTCTCTCTCTCTCTCTCTCTCTCTCCTCATCTCTCTCTCTCTCTCTCTCTCGGAGCTCAACCCTGATTGCTAGGTGTTTGTGGATTTCACACATATTGTAAGTCACGTGCCTGTAGTAGAGCGGTACCGAAGTCACTGCGGTACTAACTTGTGTAGTATATTTGCTTGATCAACCTCCTTATAAGTCACCTGGTAATCACAGACCCGGCCGCCTTGTACTACAACGGTTGAAGCGACTTAAGTCAGATAGGTGGTCGAGAAGTGACAGTGAGTAATGACTTCAAGGATGAAGCAGTAGGAGGAGGAGATAGGATGGCATGAGAGAGGAGGGAGGGGAGGGGAGGAGGAGGAGAGGGATCGAGAGGAGGATGAGGAGGCTAGTAGGGAAACGTCATTGAGAGAATAGGAGAGAGCACGAAGAGATGAGAGATATGGAGAGAGAGAGAGAGAGCGGAGAGAGCAGAATCGAGAGAGAGAGAGAGTGAGAGAAGAAGAGAGAGAGGATAGTAGATGTGGTGTTGGATTGGGTGTGGGGGGGGGGGAGGGGTGGTGGGGTGTTGGGGGTGGGGGGATATTGAGGGGGGGGGGTGGGCATTACATCTCTTTATGCTTAAAGATCTCACCGACCGGGGCACATTGGCAATACCTTAAATAGTTCCCACCACTTCTCGATTCAACCTAAACACACCGGAAGGCCACCAGACCCTCCATCACGCCTCCTCCTCTCCTCCTCCTCCTCCTCCCGCCTCCTACCTCCTCCTCCTGCCTCCTCCTCCCTCTCCTCCTCCGCCTCCTCCTCCTCCTTCATTATTTTTAATAACTCTTCTTTGCTTGCTCAGTTCGTCTAGTATTTGTAGGCTCGTTTACAATGCCTCCTCTACCTCCTCCTCCTCCGCCTCCTCCGCCGCCCCTCCTCCTCCCTTCCTCCTCCCTCCTATCCCGCCGCCCGGCCTCCTCCGCCTCTTCCTCTTCCTCTTCCTCGGCATCCTAGCCTCACTTCTGGCCTGAGTTGTCGCGGTTATTTCCATCATTGCGCGCTCTGTTCACCTCGTCTTCGCTCCAGTTGGGTGTTGGTGTAGCTTAGGGTGAGGGAGAGTCTGTCTCGCCGTCAATCTTTTGCTATCAATGCCAGGCGGGGGCAATACGGTAGGGGTCGGCCGGGGGAGGGGGTGTGGGAGCGCCTTTCACGGGGCAGGCGGGGACCGCGAAACGCGAGAAAACGGAGGGGAAAAGGAGCACACCGGCCAGCCGCCGGGGGCGCAGAGCGGCGGTTGCGGGCGCATGCGTCCGGTGGGACTCCGGCAGGCCGCCTCCGCCTCGCCTCCTCCGCCGCCTCCCTCCGCCTGGCACCGCCTCCTCCGCCCTCCATCCTCCGCCGCCGAAGACGGCCGCAGGTCCACAAGCGAGGCGGCGCCGGAGGGCAAAAATAGCCCTGGGGAGAGGAGAGAGGGAGGAGGAGGGAGAGGAAGAAGGTTTGTTAGAGGGGTGGTCATAACGCGGAGAATCGGAGAGGAAAAGAAGAGAGGAGAAAATGCGTGTGGAGGAGAGGGGAATTACAAGGATCAAGGATTACAAAGTATTACAAAGGATTACAAAGAAACAAACACAACAGACCGATAGGTCCTTACAAGGCTGTTTGCTTTAACTACACTACACTAACTAGTATGTAAAGATAGAAGGTGGAAGTAGACTGCTCCCCCCACCCACCCATCCCGCCAGCCGAAGCTGGCCGAAAAGAATTGATATACATCACTTATAGAAACTCCATGGAATTTTGGTGGGAATTGAAAACTGTATCTTGGGCTAACTAACTACTAGTTTTGTGGGAGGTAGGTTTTATTGCTTTATAGATAGTCATGTTGATGATGTGTTTTGTATGGTTTGAACACAGTGATGAGGTTCAAGGGTGGTTGGCGGCAGCCTTAGCCTGGCGCTTTCTTGGGAGGCAGCAGTCATCAGGCCCCAGCTCCTTCAACCACTGCGGTTGTGTACTTTCATGGAGGACGCCGCACTTCATTCGAGGGATGAGGAGAGAGGAATACGAACGGAGTACCAAGTAAGAACCACAGCAACAGCCCCACATGAGTCACGACGAGGCTGCCTGTGTGAAAACTACTTTTTACACTATATTTTCTACGTGTAGAGGTGAAATAGTAGCACAGTTAAGGCTGCTCCCCAGCCCACCCCTCCCTCGGAAATCTTCGTAAAAACACATACATATTGATAAACTACCATGGCATATGATAGAAAATATTGAAGGAGAGACAGACTCTAAACTAAACTCTAAACTAAACCTAACCTAAAAAAATTAAACAAATATAAAATAAAAAAAATTAAAAAAGGAGAGGAGAAAGCGGTGAAAAGCGAGGAAATTAAGGGAAATATCAGAGAAAACATCAGGAAATAAGTGAGGAGGAGGAGGCAGAAGAGGAAGAGGAGGAGGAGGAGGAGGAGGAGGAGGAGGAGGAGGAGGAGGAGGAGGAGGAGGAGGAGGAGGAAGACAAAGGAAGAACAAACAGCAATAGACGTGTTTGTAATGAACTGTACTATATAATCTGAAGTGTTAGGCAGTGGGTAGTAATGTTAAAGGCTTCTCCCCACCCACCCTCCAATTCTTACTAAGCAAAAAGTATAATAAGAAATCAAGAATTAATCGTAGAACATGAAAAAATCGCACTGGATTTTATTTTGTATAGAAATGAGAAGAAATAATATATAGGTCGAGGAATTATTTTTTTATCAACATCAATTACACCTAAAAAAAATCTTTTATGAGTTCATTGCGATAACGGATAATATAAGTTCTGGATTGGAGTCTATGTACTGATCCAATCTTATCTGTTCATGAAAGTTGTAACTGTCCTGCTGTCAACCATACGGGAACTTTTCTTTTTCTTGTTTACATCACAAAGGACCGGCCAAGGGCACAGAAAAATAAGTATCAGGAAGAGGAGGAAGAGGATATAGTGGGGAGAGGGGGAGGAGGAGGAGGAGGAGGTGGTAATGGTGATGACTGTGTTAGTATAGGGAATAGAAGAGGAAATATTGAGAGAGAGAGAGAGAGAGAGAGAGATTGATTGATTGATTGATAATTTTTTATTGGCCTTAATATTATACAAGTTATTATACATGTAGAGAAAATGTCAAAGCCTTTGTCCATTGAGTCGTAACTCTTTTATGGACTTTATGCTAAAATAAGAGGTCAGCAGATGTAGCGTGTAGGACGGCCTAATGCTAATTTACATATGAAAAACTAAATTAAATAAAAAAAAAAAAAAAAAAAAAAAAAATTATATTCCCTACTGAATATACTACTTAATTTTATCAATTAAATTAAATAAATTTAATAAGTATATTAAAGAATATACACAAACAAGCATTCATACCATAACAGTACACATACATAATAGTACTGATAACGATAGCAATGATAATAATCACATTTATTATTTAAATCACAATTATAATATTAATTAATTCATTTCAATAGTTACTTCTCACCTTTTCTTTTATTTGCGATTTAAATGGATATAATTCTTTAACCTTCACATCATCTGGAAGTTTGTTCCACAGTTTAGTTCCCCGAGTGAGAACACTTTGTTGAGCATGGGAGTTCTACACAATGGAAGTTTGAGATTTTTGGTTAGTCTGGTTTGTAGCTATGCGTTGTGGTTGAAAAAAACTGTCAATTTGTATGTATTTTAACGCCTTTTTAAAAAAAAGTTATAGTCTGATAGCTATAATATCATGTAATTTTTTGAAGTTTTAACTCACGAAAGATTGGGCTTGTGTGGGTCATACGATTCTAGAGGACATTATGCAAAATAATTTTTTCTGATTTAAAATTTCTTTTATTTTTTATCCCCCCCCCCAAATCTGAAAGAAAAAAATGGAAGGTAATAAAAAAAATTTTTTTTAAACCCCTTTTTTTTGTAAAAAAAAAGAAAAAAAAAAGGGCCACTTAGGGATCAAAACAATCAAGGAAACCCGAAAAAAAGTTTATTTTTTTTGTTTTTTTGGAGTGGTGGCCGGGAAATTAAATAAGGAGAGAAAATTTTAGTTGAAAAAAAACCCAAAAAAACCCCAAATTAGGTCATTGATTCAATATTACCTTCCCGAGAAAAGAGGCAAGAAAAGAAAATTAGTTTTGGAGGAGGGAGAGAGAGAGAGAGGCGGAGAGGGGAAGGGAGGAGAAAAGAAAAAGAAAAAAAGAAAAAAGTTTTGGTTGAAGAGAAGGGAAGAAAAAAAAAACAAAAATTTTTAAAAAAAAGAATAAGAAAAAGAAAAAAAAAAGAACAAAAAGAAGAAGAGAAAAGCAAAATTTAAAAACCCGACCCCGAAAAACGAAAAATGATTAAAAAGGCACCGAAAACCCCCCAACTTAGAACTGATTAAGAAGAAGTCTTGGCCTGATTAAAGATTTTTTTTTACACTTTTAAAACTATAACATTTGACTGTTTGGTTTGGAATTGCCAACCTCTGCACTTACATTATTATCGAAACATTTGTATATTTTGGATACTTTAATGTTAGATCACCTCGCATTCTTCATTTCAATAAGGCTGAATAAATAAGTTTCATTCTGTAAGTCTTTCTCCGCATGTTTCTTAACCGGGGAATATGTTTTTATATATTCGTCGTTGCATTATCTTATCTTATCTTAGCTTATCAATGATTTTCTGTACTATATTAAGCATTAACAAAAACTGTACGCAATACTCAAGATGATTTCGAGACTGAATGATACAGCTTTAACATGTATTGACACGTCTTTATAAGGAAGAAAGGAAGGAAGGAAGGAAAGGAAAGGAAAGAAGAAAAAAGGGAAGAAAGGAAAAAGGAAGGGAAGGAAGAAAGGAGAAAGAGAAAAAATATGAATATTTGAGGAAAAAGAAAGAAGTGAGAAAGTACACAAACACACACACACACAGAACACACACCCACACACCACACACACACACACGCACACACACACACACACCACACCACACACACACAACCCCACAACAAAAACACACACACCACACACACACACACACACACCCCCACACACACACACACCCCACACGCCCCCACACACACCCCACGCACCACACAAAACACACACAAAACACTTAACCTCCCCTAACATGCAGTAATTTCCCTATGCACTCATCTCCCCTTCTCCACTCCTCCCTCCTCCTCCTCCTCCTCCTCCTCCTCCCTCCTCCCCTCCTCCTCCCGGTATTCAAAAAACTTTAACCTGAATTAGACGAAGCAATTAACACACACGATTCTCCTTTTTCTCTCTCTTCTCTCTCCTCTTCTCTTCTCCTCTCTTCTCTCTCTCTCCTCTCTCTCTCTCTCTCTCTCTCCCCTTCCCCTCTCTCCTTTTCCCCTCTCTCTCTCTCTCTCTCCTTCCTGTTGTCCGGTTTAAAGTCAAAGTTCCTCCTCCTCCCCTCCTCCTCCATAGACTAAACAAAACACTCTCACTGTCCTCATGTAAAGAATTCGAAGCTACAAAGTGAAGCAAGTAAAAGATTCGCTCTTGTGTTTGAAGCGTTTTGAACCTGTGCTTGAGAGAGAGAGAGAGAGAGAAGAGAGGAAGAGAGGAGGAGAGAGAGAGGAGAGAGAGAGAGAGAGGAGAGAGAAAAAGGGGAGGAGAGGAGGGGGGAGAGGGGAGAGAGAGAGAGAGAGAAGAGAGAGGAAGATGAGAGAGAGAAGAGAGAGAGAGAGAGAAAGAGAAAAGGAATAGAATAGCATCGGCCCCCGAAATTCCTTCCTGATCTTTGGGAGGAGGAGGAGGGGAGGAGGAAGAGGAGGAGGAGGAGGAGGAGGAGGGGGAGGGGGAGAGGGGGGAGAAGGGAGAAGGAGGGGGAGAGGAAGAGGGGAGGAGGAGGGGGAGGAGGAGGGGGGGGGACGGGGGGGGGGAGGAGGAGAGGAAGAGGAGGCGGAGAGGCGCGAGAGGAGAGGGAGGAGGAGGAGGAGGAGGAGGGGGAAAAGGGGGGGGAGGAGGAGGAGGAGGAGGGGAGGAGGAGGGGGGGGAGGAGGAGGAGGGGGAGGAGGAGAAGGAGGAGGGGAGGAGGGGGGGGGAGGAGGAGGAGGAGAGGAGGAGGGAGGAGGAAGGAGGAGGGAGAAGGGGGAGAGGAGGAGGAGGAGGAGGAGGAGGAGGGAGAGGAGAAAGGGGAAAAAGAGGAATGAGAGGAGAGAGAGGAGAGAGAGAGGGAGAGAGAGAGAGGGAGAGAGAGAGGGGAGAGAGAGAGGAGAGAGAGAAGAAAAGAGAGAGGTGAGGAGAGAGGAGAGAGAGGGGAGGAGGATATTGTAAAGGAAAAGAATAAATAGTTTGTTGATGAGTGTGGTGTGTGGTGTGGGGTGGGTGTGTGTGGGGTGTTTGTGTGGTGTGTGTGTGTTCTTTTTAGCACACACACACACAAAACAACAACACACAACCCCGCGCGAATGGTCAGGTTGGGTAGCGTGCTGGGCTTCACTCTGTGGGAGGCGGTTCGAATCCTCGTGCTCCGGGGGATTTTTACTGACAAATCGGGCGGTTACTGGCCCCTTTAGCAAGGATGGGGGGGTGTGGTGTGGAGGTCCCAGCATACCCAAAGATCGGTAATAATGGAGCTCCAAACTCGCAGAGAGGGTGAAACTGGCGATCGCGAGGCCAGGGTCGCGTGGACAAGACCATGGTGAATGGGAAAACACAGAAAAAACGCATTTCTTTTCAAATATAATATTTAAGACAACTTTTAGAAATTATTTACGCTCACTAATATTTTTTTTTTTTTTTTTTTTTTCTTCTCTCTCTTCTCTCTCTTCTCTCCTCCCCTCTCTCTCCCCTCTCTCTCTCCTTCTCTCCCCTCTCCTCCCTTTTCCCACAGCTTCTTCAGAAATTATATCTTATTTAAGGAGGAGGATAGGGGAGGAGAGAAGGAGGGGAGGAAGAGAGGAAGTAGGGAGGAGGAGGAAGGGGAGGAGGAGGAGGGAAAGGGGGAGGAGGAGGAGGAGGAGAGGAGGAGAGGAGGAGGAAAAAGGGGGAGGTGAAAGGTGGAATGGAGGAAGAAGAAAATGAGGAAAAGAAGGAAGAGAAAGATATGAGAAGAAGAAAAAGAAGAAAAAGAAGAAAAAGAAGAAGTACATGAAGAAGAAGAAGCAGAAGAAGAAGAAGAAGAAGAAGAAGAAGAATTATAAAAGAGGAGGCAGTAGATATGAAAGATGATCGGGATAAAAATAACCAACAGGATGAAATTTTAATGAAAATATAGAGATTAAAAAAAAAGAATAAGAAGGAAAAGGAATAAAAAGAGGAGGAGGAGGAGGAGGAGGAGGAGGAGGAGGAATAAACAATTACCAAAAAAGACATTGTACATTTGGGGAAATATTACCATGAAGCAATTTTCTTTAATTTCACCACAGAGAGGGGCTTTCTCCTCTCTCTTACTCTCTCTCTCTCTCTCTCTCTCTCTCTCTCCCTCTCTCTCTCTCTCTCTCTCTCTCTCTCTCTCTCTCTCTCTCTCTCTCTCTCTCTCTCTCTCTCTCTCTCTCTCTCATTTTTAGTTAATTCAATATTTTTTTCAATGTATATTTTTTTATTCGTTGATTTTTTTTTTCATTTCGGGTAAGAATTTGATGCTTTCATTTTTTTTTTTTTTTTTTTTTACAATTTCTGCAACAAATCATTCACCAATTCAATATTTTTCCCCTTTGTCGATGTTAAAAAAAAATCCAAGTATATTGAAGTTAGCAAATGTTACACCGATATTCAAGAAAGGGAGAAAGGGCCTCGCAAATATTTATCGCCCAATTAGTCTAACTTCTGAGATTGTTAAACTATTCGAGAACATATTGCAGGATAGAATAGTGTCATATCTTGATGCAAATAACTTAATATTAAACTCACAACATGGTTTTAGTAAAACAGATCCTGCTTAACAAACTTACTCGATTTTTTCAACGTCATATATCTAAACTGGGACTCAAAAATACCCTCGAATGTAATATACCTTGATTTTCAGAAAGCCTTCGATACAGCTCCCCATAAGCGGCTTTTGACCAAGTTAAGGGCGCATGGTTTATGAGAGCAGGATGTTCATGGAAACTTAGAGCGCATGGTTTATGAGAGCTGTTGTGTTCATGGAAACTTAGAGCGCATGGTTTATGAGAGCTGTTGTGTTCATGGAAACTTAGAGCGCATGGTTTAGGAGAGCTGTTGTGTTCATGGAAACTTAGAGCGCATGGTTTATGAGAGCTGTTGTGTGCATGGAAACTTAGAGCGCATGGTTTAGGAGAGCTGTTGTGTTCATGGAAAGTTAGAGCGCATGGTTTATGAGAGCTGTTGTGTTCATGGAAACTTAGAGCGCATGGTTTATGAGAGCTGTTGTGTTCATGGAAACTTAGATCGCATGGCTTAGGAGAGCTGTTGTGTTCATGGAAACTTACAGCGCATGGTTTATGAGAGCTGTTGTGTTCATGGAAACTTAGAGCGCATGGTTTAGGAGAGCTGTTGTGTTCATGGAAACTTAGATCGCATGGTTTAGGAGAGCTGTTGTGTGCATGGAAACTTAGAGCGCATGGTTTAGGAGAGCTGTTGTGTTCATGGAAAGTTAGAGCGCATGGTTTAGGAGAACTGTTGTGTTCATGGAAACTTAGAGCGCATGGTTTAGGAGAGCTGTTGTGTTCATGGAAAGTTAGAGCGCATGGTTTAGGAGAACTGTTGTGTTCATGGAAACTTAGAGCGCATGGTTTAGGAGAGTTGGGGGCGGGGAGAGCTGTTGTGTTCATGGAAACTTAGAGCGCATGGTTTAGGAGACTGTTGTGTTCATGGAAACTTAGAGCGCATGGTTTAGGAGAGCTGTTGTGTTCATGGAAACTTAGAGCGCATGGTTTAGGAGAGCTGTTGTGTTCATGGAAACTTAGAGCGCATGGTTTAGGAGAGCTGTTGTGTTCATGGAAACTTAGAGCGCATGGTTTAGGAGAGCTGTTGTGTTCATGGAAACTTAGAGCGCATGGTTTAGGAGAGCTGTTGTGTTCATGGAAAGTTAGAGCGCATGGTTTATGAGAGCTGTTGTGTTCATGGAAAGTTAGAGCGCATGGTTTATGAGAGCTGTTGTGTTCATGGAAACTTAGAGCGCATGGTTTAGGAGAGCTGTTGTGTTCATGGAAACTTAGAGCGCATGGTTTATGAGAGCTGTTGTGTTCATGGAAACTTAGAGCGCATGGTTTATGAGAGCTGTTGTGTTCATGGAAACTTAGAGCGCATGGTTTATGAGAGCTGTTGTGTTCATGGAAACTTAGAGCGCATGGTTTATGAGAGCTGTTGTGTTCATGGAAACTTAGATCGCATGGTTTAGGAGAGCTGTTGTGTTCATGGAAACTTAGAGCGCATGGTTTAGGAGAACTGTTGTGTTCATGGAAAGTTAGAGCGCATGGTTTAGGAGAGCTGTTGTGTTCATGGAAACTTAGAGCGCATGGTTTAGGAGAACTGTTGTGTTCATGGAAACTTAGAGCGCATGGTTTAGGAGAACTGTTGTGTTCATGGAAACTTAGAGCGCATGGTTTAGGAGAACTGTTGTGTTCATGGAAACTTAGAGCGCATGGTTTAGGAGAACTGTTGTGTTCATGGAAACTTAGAGCGCATGGTTTAGGAGAACGTTGTGTTCATGGAAACTTAGAGCGCATGGTTTAGGAGAACTGTTGTGTTCATGGAAAGTTAGAGCGCATGGTTTAGGAGAGCTGTTGTGTTCATGGAAAGTTAGAGCGCATGGTTTAGGAGAACTGTTGTGTTCATGGAAACTTAGAGCGCATGGTTTAGGAGAGCTGTTGTGTTCATGGAAACTTAGAGCGCATGGTTTAGGAGAGCTGTTGTGTTCATGGAAACTTAGATCGCATGGTTTAGGAGAGCTGTTGTGTTCATGGAAACTTAGAGCGCATGGTTTATGAGAGCTGTTGTGTTCATGGAAACTTAGATCGCATGGCTTAGGAGAGCTGTTGTGTTCATGGAAACTTAGAGCGCATGGTTTATGAGAGCTGTTGTGTTCATGGAAACTTAGAGCGCATGGTTTAGGAGAGCTGTTGTGTTCATGGAAACTTAGATCGCATGGTTTAGGAGAGCTGTTGTGTGCATGGAAACTTAGAGCGCATGGTTTAGGAGAGCTGTTGTGTTCATGGAAAGTTAGAGCGCATGGTTTAGGAAAAACTGTTGTGTTCATGGAAACTTAGAGCGCATGGTTTAGGAGAGCTGTTGTGTTCATGGAAAGTTAGAGCGCATGGTTTAGGAAAAACTGTTGTGTTCATGGAAACTTAGAGCGCATGGTTTAGGAGAGCTGTTGTGTTCATGGAAACTTAGAGCGCATGGTTTAGGAGAGCTGTTGTGTTCATGGAAACTTAGAGCGCATGGTTTAGGAGAACTGTTGTGTTCATGGAAAGTTAGAGCGCATGGTTTAGGAGAGCTGTTGTGTTCATGGAAACTTAGAGCGCATGGTTTAGGAGAGCTGTTGTGTTCATGGAAAGTTAGAGCGCATGGTTTAGGAGAGCTGTTGTGTTCATGGAAAGTTAGAGCGCATGGTTTATGAGAGCTGTTGTGTTCATGGAAAGTTAGAGCGCATGGTTCATGAGAGCTGTTGTGTTCATGGAAACTTAGAG
>JACEEZ010022329.1:0-2500 GCA_016584305.1 Chionoecetes opilio | reverse complement strand
AAAGGGGAAGAGAGAAGAGGGGGGAAGGAGAGGAGGGGAGAAAAAGGGGGGAAGGGGGGGAAGGGGAGGGGGGGAAAGAGGGGGTAGGGGCGTAGGGGGGGGAGGGTAAAAGAGGGGGAAGGGGGGGGGGAAAAGCTTATACCTGTGCAATTTTGGGGTAATGAGAGTTTTTGGTAAGGGGGGGAAGAGGAGAGAGAGAGGAGGAGAGGGGAGAGAGGGGTATGAGGATAGACAGGCATATGGGTCAAATAGTAGATACACACACACACACCACACACACACACACACACACACACAACACACACACACACACAAACACACACACACACACACACACACCACACACGATTTAATTTATGGGAAAGAGATGTAAAATTGGAAAGTGTAAAAAAGGGAAAAAAGATAGATAGAAAAAGATAGATAGATAGATAGAAAATTAATGCAACAGAAGACAGACAGACAGATTGTCAGGTAGATAGAAGATAGATACACAACAGAAGACAGACGACAGACAGACAGACAATGAAGACAGTTAGACAGAATATAGATAGATTGATAGTCCGCACCGTGCCGCCTCGGGACCCACCAAAGCGGGGGGCTTCTGGCATTTCACCGGCTAAGTGGGGAAAACCTAAGGGAGTACACTTGATTTTTCCCGGAATAAAAATTTTTGCTTCCATGTCAGAGCCCATCTCTCGTGCACAGCGAAAAAAAGGTCATAGTCTTGGATGGAGGCGTACTTCCAACCTTTCTCTAATCCCAAAGCCCCCACTTTGGTTAACTTGTTGTTTTCGCTGTCAAGATATATAGAGAGGTGGCTCACAACGGTACGTAGCATCCATCTCCGAAAAATCAGCCCAAAATATTTTGCCGTAAAATGCCCAAATTTTACTTCAACTTCCAAAAATCCTTCATTTATAGAAAGTCAAAAAACTTCTGAATCAAAGTCTCTCGTGTTGGATTTTAGCTAATAACTTTACCCTTTTTTTTTTTTTTCCCTCCTATGCTTCACCCGGGGGCGCCCCAGCTCTATCTATTTTAAAGCTGAACTATTCGCTCAAACTTTGCTGAAAATTTTACTCTGGTTTAGAAGGGCTTTTTTCCTCCTTTTCTCCACCCCCGACTATATTATGCCTTCATTTTGTCCTTGGAATGGTTTTTTTTCTTTGCCTTTGGCTAGATCCCCGGAAGGCTTAGTTGACGGAGTCCCCATTGTTTTAACAACTGGGTTCTGTGTTGCCACCTTTCCTGGTCAAACTTTTTCCCCTTTGTCATTATTCCCCTTTTCCTTTTTGCTGGAAGTTTTTCCATCCAACTGTCCTTAAAGGGGCCCTTCTAATCTTCAAACTACCGCCCATGCTTTGACTTCCTGCCTTTCAAAAGTTTTTAATTTATATTTTAATAAAAAGTCAAAGCATTTTTGTCAAATTTTCTTTGATGCGACGGTTTCCGAAAGGGCTTTTTGGCGATTTCTAGCTTTCCAAACTGAATTTGGTCACCCTCCTTTAGGGGTTTTTGGTTTTTGGGAAATTTTGTGTTGCCCTTTTGGTATCAAAAAGTTTTGATAGAGCTGGCACAAATCTTTTAATTTCCAAACTACCCTCATTCGGTTTCTACATTCTCTCTTACCTCTTTTTAAAGTTTCCTTTAAAAACCTTCTTTTGCAGACTGTAGAGGGACAATAAAGTGGGGACTTTGCTTCTCCTAAACTATCAATAGGGGTTGTTCCCCCGGGTTCTGTCCTATCACCACTCTTTTTTATTCATTAATGATTTCAAGTTAACTCAAAGTCCTACCACTCCTAGCTGATGTTTCCCCGATTTTTTAAGTCGTTTTTAGAGTCCAACTCAAAAAAGGAACTAAGTGATTTCCCGGGGAGATGCCACCGGCGCCAACTTTTGATCTTTTTAATTTCGATTGGGGGCAAAAGAAATCTTGTTTTGTTCAATGCCTCAAAAACCCAATTTTTTCACCATCTACTCGACAAAAAAATACCAGATAATTTTCCTCTCTCTTTAAAGACACTCAAGATCTCTTCCTTTTCAAGAACTTTAGGTACCTTTTCTAAAAATCTGAAATGGAATCTCACATTATCTCTTGCTAAAAAAAAAAAAAATTCTAAGAAGTTAAGTGTCCCGGGGTTGCGTCCTTTTTTTTTCCTCCCAGTTGCTTTCTCGACAGGGCTTATCCGCCCCGTAGGAGTAGCTGCATGTTTGGGGAGGACCACCTACAGCTCCTAAACAGGGTTTAGTAAAAAACTTTTTTTCCATCAACTCCCCCCTCTGAGACGTTTCAATCTTTAAATCACCCCGAATGTTTTCTTTCTTGCTCTCTTACCGTTTTTTCATGTCATGCTCTTCTGAAAATTGCTAAAAAGGTGAAATTTTGGGAAACAGTGTCCCAAAGGTTCAGAGCGGATAAATTGAATGTAGACATACAGAAAATCGGTTATTAGTCCCAAATTTTTCTTTTTAAAAAAAAAAGCAGGGTTTTCCCACCG
>JACEEZ010022328.1:175000-217502 GCA_016584305.1 Chionoecetes opilio | reverse complement strand
CCCAAATTTTTCCGCCGTAATAAACTTGTGTGCGAATTTAGTTTTTTGGTTTATCCATGTTGCTAAAAAAACAGCAAAAAGGGTGGGGGTTAATGTACTCAAAGACATGAAAAGATAAGCATAAGAAAAGTAGAAACAAAAAGTGGATGACATACTTGTAACAGAATGTGAAATGCAAACAGTCAAAATTTACAAAATAACTGTGAATATGTCTGTTAATGACAATGCAAGAAATAAAAACATAGAATGAAATTATCTCAAAGGACAAAAAATAGATGGAAAATATATAGTTGTCGGTAATTTTAATGGGTATATTGAAATTTTGGGCAAACAGAAATAAATGGAAATGGAAGAAGATTAATGAGAATCTCAGAAGCTCTAAACCTCAAATATTAAACTGCGATGCAGGGGGCAAAGGAGAACAACATGGAAAAGAGTGGTCAAACCAGCACCATTGATTTTGCTTTAATTAACAACACTTTTTACAAACTTTTTGAAAACCATGGGACATGATGAGAACGAAGAGTATGACCTATCAGATCAAAAACTGATAACAACAACTTTTGTTACATAGGAAAAATGTATGAAGCAAAAGGTAAACCAAAATACAAGGAAATGCACTACCTTAAAAAAAATTAATACCCCATAAATGAATATTAAAGGAGCTAGAGAGCAAATAGGACACCAGTAAGACCACGATGACAGAATTAGTAAAGAAAATCAAGGAAGCAGTAGATAAGGCAATGAGAAGAAAAATAAGAAAGAGAGAAAAAGCAATGCAGAGAAAAACAAACAGGAAAAAACCAGAAGCAGTCTGGTTCAACGAAGAGATCAGAAAGGAAATTAAGAAAAGAAAAGGGCTATAATAGAAAATGGCGGAAAAATTTAGTAAGAAGAGGAAAAAGGAAAATATATTTTTTTTTGTTTCAAGCAAAAGGAAATTGCAGAGTATGATAAAAATGAAATAACAAACATGAAGAAAGATAACTGGAGAAATCAGAGCAGACAAGAATAATAGAAAAATATGGGAACAAAAAATAAGTTAAGGAAAAGGAAATGAAAGAAAAAAGAAATCACTCTCTACAATGGAAAAAGGACAAAAGGAAAAAAAAAAAAATGACTACCCCGAGAAAATGAAGAAGTTTGGGAGACAATATATAGAAAAAAAGAAATATGATACTACCTTCCGACTGACTCCTGAACGCCTCCAGGCGGCGAAAAAGGAGTTTGAGCACTTACTGCAGGAGGGGACCATTCGACCTACCGACAGTGCTGGGCTTTACCTCTCCATATGGTACCGAAGGCCCAAGTAGGCGAATGGCGCGCGTGCGGCGACTACAGGGCCCCTCAACGCCAGACTCGGCCGGATCGCTACCCTATTTCCACACATGTTGGATTTTCACAGAATGCTACACGGGCGGTTAGTCTTTTCGAAGATTGATCTTCTACGGGCCTTCCACCAGATCCCCGGGGCTGACGAGGACGTGCCGAAGATTGCAGTGACGACGCCTTTTGGCTGTTTGAGTACCCCTACATGAATTTCGGACTACGCAATGCGGCTCAGACCTTCCAGCGCTTTATGGATAAAGTAGTCAGGGGACTCGACTTCGTCGTGGTGTACATCGACGACATCCTTGTCGCCTCATCGTCGCACCAACAATACGAGCTCCACCTGCGCCAGCTGCTCACTCGCCTTCAGGAATTTGGTTTAAGGATCCATCCAGCGAAGTGTGTGTTGGGTGCACCGGCGTTGGACTTCTTGGGCCACAGAGTCACGTCAGCGGGCTAATCCCCCTCCCGCAGAAGGTGTCAGCGATCGCGGACTTCCCACGGCCTCGTACGGTCAGGAAGCTAAGGGAATTTCTGGGGGTGATTAACTATTACCACCGCTTCATTCCCCAAGCTGCCGCTCGGCTCGGCCCCTTACATGACCTCCTGAAGGGGGTAAAGAAAAACTCACCGAAGCCCCTGCAGGGGACTGATGAAGCCGAGGGAGCGTTCAACAGCATCAAGCAAAAACTCGCTTCCACGACGCTCCTCGTCTACCCAGTCCCCAATGCCCCCACCGTCCTCACTACTGACGCCTCAGCAGAAGCGGTGGGTGCTGTCCTCCAGCAGAAGGTGGAGGACGAGCTTCACCCTATCGCCTTCTTCAGCAAGCGTTTGGAGCCTTCCCAACGCCTCTACAGCGCATTCGATAGGGAGCTGTTGGCGGTGTATGAGGCCGTGAGACACTTCCGCCACTTTCTTGAGGGCAGGGAGTTTCAAGTATAGACCATTAACACACGCTATGGTGCAGTCTGGCGAAAATTTAATTCCCCGGGTCTCCAGACAGCTGGCTTTAACACACGCTATGGTGCAGTCTGGCGAAAATTTCATTCCCCGGGTCTCCAGACAGCTGGCTTATATATCCAAGTTTACCACAGACATCCGCCATATTCCGGGGCAGGACAATACCGTGGCCGACGCCCTCTCCCGCTGCGCTACAACCCCCTGGATGATGTCTGCGGTCACGATGCCTGCGCCGCTCGATTATGTGGCCCTGGCGACAACACAGGAGGGAGACCCTGAGTTGCAGGTCCTGATTGAGGGTCCCACAGCGCTCCACCTGGTCCTGTACGACGTCCCCGACTCCCCCGCCAGACTTCTTTAAGTAGCGCCTCACGCTGCACCTAAATCGTGCTCACCTCTACATCTGAGGAGAAAACATCTTTCTACGCTGCTGAAGAAGGGTTCATGACCCGAAATCGCGATACAGCAAAATGACCAGCTACGGCGAAGTCATAAACTTGATCACTGAAGAGAATAAGACACTCTTAAGACAAAGGGAAAATATCTTGTAAAGGTAATAAACGCTGAACTAGCTATCACTTTTAACGATATATATATATATATATATATATTGGTGATGGACCGAATATTCGCATTCGCATTCGCAATTGCGAATATTCGCATGTTTTTTTCAATATTTGCTTTCGTATTCGCATTCACACTCCCACTCGTAGTTGTTTACGAATATGCGAATATTTTGCCCAAATCTTACAAAAAAAAGTAAAAAATAACAAGTGAATATAATATTACACAAGCAAACATAAATAAATGTATAGTTTAGATGAGCGTTAGTTAAAATAATGGGGTGAGGAGGCGTAGTGGTAGCCAAGGCCATAGTCCCTTGAACATTAACTCCATCCCCTACCCTTCAACAGAGTGGCAGCCGCTACTCTCAAGGTCACTGTTACTGAGCTTAACTCATTGCCTCGTGCGCTAAACTGCAGTAATTAAGCATCTTCTCTGTCACCCACGAGCACAATCAACTTTCTTTGAAAGAGAACAGTGTTGCAGCAACCTATTGCGTTATGACGTCCAGTCACACCAGTGTGGTTTGGGATTATTTCGAGATTATCTCTAGTGATATCGCACAGTGTAAACTACAATAATAATTATTCATGTAAGATATTATCATGTAAGTATTCGTGTAGGAGTGGGTCCTCGTTCCGCAACCTGGCAACATAGAAAATTGAATGGAATATACTTTAGACAGTTATTTTTTTATAGCTGAACTCTTATAATACATACAAAATATTTCAGTTTAATGTATGATATCACAAATAGTGTATTACTTGAAATGTTATGGAATATTCGCAATTTCGCATTCGCATTCGCGAATATTAAAACCAAATATTCGCATTCGCATTCGCATTCGCGAATACGGAAAGTGACATTCGGTCCATCACTAATATATTATATATATATATATATATGGTGTATATATATATATATATATATATATATATATATATATATATATATATATATATATATATATATATATATTATATATATATATATATATATATATATATATATATATATATATATATATATATATATATATATATATATATATATATATAATGTATTTATACATATATATATATATATATAATATATATATATATATTATATATATATATATATATATATATATATATTAGGGTGGCCCCAAAAAATCAACTTGCAGCTTCAGACCAAGATACCAATTAATTTTTTTCCCTTTTACAAATCATATTATACTAGCAAAATTTCAGTTAGCTAGGACAGTGGAAAGACGGTGCTCAAAGAGCTTGAATTTTGGGATTTTTGTTAAAAATACAGCTTCTATCCATAAAGAGTCACAAAGCCAGGTCAGATTTAATGCTTCAAAATTCATTCCTAAGAGCAATTTTAATTTGATTTACAAGCAACCCTTGCAAACACTTTTAATTTTGAATTAAATTACACTCAATCCTCGAAACAAAGGAGAAAAAGGAAGTTTAACACGTTTCCTGCGTTATGGCAATTAGCTGTCCCCTGCTCTTAGAGTTTTCTAACTTTGTTTATAGGCATAGCATCAGTCAATGCTGCCAGCGCTTGAAATATTTATCAAGATCTTGAAAAATTTACCCTAAGCTTGAAAGCTTGAAATAAAGATACGTAAATCTCCCAGATCTTGAAAGATTTTAAGTCTCCTGTAACAGTACCAGTAATAGCTTAGATAAAAATCCCTGAAGACCACCACTTCCTGGTAGATCAGCGCAATGAAGATTTTTTTTTATTGGCCCACAAGACAAAGAGCTGGCCAAGAGGCAAGAACGTATTGAGCAACGTCGAATGAAGGAAGAAGAACGAAGACGAAAGGCAAGCATAACTTCAACATCTGAAGCTGTAGAGCACCCAGATGAATCAAGTGATGATAGCTCTGAGGTGTTATCTGACGACGAATACCGGCCATCAACTTCCACCAGCTCAGCTAAACCAGCAGTTGTGACGAATGAAAGTGCACACCAACTCCTGATTGCAGATGTTGTAAGTGCACTGGATAGAAACAAAACCTCAGATCGAGAAGCAGTCCGGCTCATGATCCCGCTGGCAGCAGCACTTGGCCATGACCCAGCAGAACTCTCTCTTTCGCAAAGCACCATTAAGAGGGCACGGAAGAGAACTAGGAGGAATGTAGCAGAGTCCATAAGGCACGAGTTTACACCAACTTATCCCCTCGTTGTCCACTGTGATGGCAAAATACTTCCGGAAATGCTAGGTGGAAGAGATGTTGAAAGGCTACTGGTTCTGGTGTCAGGAGATGGGGATGAGAAACTGCTTGGAGTTCCAAAATTGACATCAGGAACAGGAGAAAATGAAGTCAATGCAGTGTACCAACTGTTAGAAGAATGGAATTTGACAGAGAAACTTCGGGCTATGAGTTTTGACACAACGACAGTCAATACGGGAAGGTTCAATGGTGTTTGCGTACGCCTAGAGAAGAAAGTTGGCCGTGAAGTTTTGTGGCTTGCTGGTCATCACCATGTTCTCGAGATCGTCTTGGCCAAAGTCTTCTCATTATGATTGGGCCAAGTAATTCCCCGGAGATTCCATTATTCAAGAGATTCAAAGTCATTTGGAATGAGGTTGATAGAGAGCACTTCTCATCAGGGCTTGAAAACGAAATAATTTCTCAAACGGTTCGTTCCGATCAGAAACAGTATTATAACGTTTCGTTTTTCGTTCCTCCTCCAAACATAACTTTCCTGAACCGGTTAGAACGAAATAAAAAAGGGTTAAAACGTTATTCTAAACCTGAAAGAATATGCTATTACCCAAATAAATAAAATGCCTATACTGTACATTTTATAGATGATGTGTAAAAAGCCATACATTTCATGGTGCATAGTATCCAAACAAAATAAAAACCCTTAGATGTCGTAAAACTATATTATTTAGATTTAAAAAAGGGCAACACAATTTCATTACTACCAAAGCTTTTGTGGGAGTTCAGTCGTCGTAAAGCCAGAATCCCAATTTTTTATTAATATTTTGGGGAAATTAAATTGATGGGATGACTAAAAGGTTACACCCCAAAATATAAATTAAAACAGGGGTGTTTGAATTAAAATCAAAACTAAAAAAGATAAAAAATTTAAGGGACAACTAGAAATTAGAAACTACCACTAAAAATTTTTCCCCGGGTGGTAGGGCTGCCAACAAATGTCCCCAACTAAACCTTATTTTTGAGATCTCAATAAGCAGGAAAAACTGTAGGGGTTTAAACCCCCCAGACCTCCGAAAAGGGGGGTTACTTACTGGCGACGTCTTAGATGTTGAAGATGAAGAGATATTGCAGGCACCCGAAACCTTCTCGATGGTACAAGCAAAAACTGGAGGGGTATTTGGGTTAGTAACCATTCTCAATGAAACTATTAAAATATTTAACGAGATCCCCACGGGTTCTGTAAAATGGAAAAGGAGCAAGGGGCGATGTCTTTGTTTCGGTGGCCTGGACAAAGGGGCCCGGGGAGTCAGCTGTTTTCCCTCGTCGTGGGTTTTGCTCCAAAGGAAACGAGCCCAAACAATTTCCAATAAATTTATATTACTCATTTTTTTTTATACTATTTAATTTTCAGAAAAATTTTAAATTATTCTGGAAAAATTTTAAAATTTTCCGACTCCTGGGCCCGGGGGGGAAAAAATTAAATTAAAAAAAATTAAATTTAAAACTGCCTTCCTCAATCATTTGTTGCAATTTTGCCTGAATTTTAAAGGCGCGGGTCTAGGTTTTTTTGGGGAACCAGCTTCTTCTGAATGGGGGAAGGCCCGTCTTGGTTTTTTCGGGAGTTGATTAAAATCCTAGATCTACCTTAGACCCGGAAAATCGGGAACTACTTCCAGTGGTATACTTTTTCACTGTTTAATTATGACCCAATTTTTTCTTTAATTTTACAGTTCTGATGACCCCCTGGCCTTTAGAAAACCTTATTCTACCCAAAAGGGCCAAAAGCCCGAGGTTTCTCCTTTTTAAATTAAAACCCCCTCCCCTCCTTTATATTTTTTCTTTTAGTGATTTGTTAGGAATGGATGGTTATTAACAAAGAGGGTTAATATTCCTTTTCCCCTAGGTCATGCCCTTTATTTTAAAACTTTTGTAATTTTATATATTTTAAAAATTTTAATTTTTGGGACATTGATATGTGGGTCTGATCAAAATCTGAAATTTATACTGCTGGCAAGAATTTTTGTCTAAAACCAGCAAAAGAGGAAAAGGGGTCAGTGCTTTTGGCCACCCAAATTATTGGTGCATAGAGAGGGGCCTTTATTAGCTCTTCATTCAATTTCACAAAAATTTTAGGAGGGCTCCAAGTTTATGGCTTCTTTAAAAAAAATTTCCTTAGACAGCTTTTGACCGTCCCCCCTCATCCCCTATAAAACCCCAAACCAAGGGGGGTCGGGGGGTTTGAATTTCCCCCCCCACACCCCTTTAAATTCTAGTTCTTCTTGCACTCTGGATTTCTAAAATTTGCTAAACAGGGTTTAACCTAACTTAAAATTTGTAGCTTGTCGCTAAAAAATAATTTAGGGGATGACCCTTTTGGCCGAAAAAACCTGAAAGGGTTCAAAAAAGGTGTCTGCCGATAAATCGGGGCCCCTCAAAGTAAAGGGGGGGGAAGTTTCACAGTAAATAATACTATATAAAACCCTTTTTTTTAAATTTTGGTTTTTGAAAAAATTTTGGAAAAAGCACTTTGGAATCAATGCCAGTAACCTCAAAGACCTTAAAACATCTATTCTTTCCCGAGGGAAAGGGGGGGAGGTGGAAATTTTTTGTGGCCTTTCAACCTTTTGCATATTAAAAGGATTTTAGCCGGGGTTGATGGTCTGCCTAGCCTTGGAACCAGAAATTTTCTCTTTAATTTAACAGGGCTCTTTCAGCCCACCCTGCTTAGTATCTAAGTGATATATAATTTTAAGTTAAGTGATGGGTGGCTCTTTGGCAGTGCGAGGGGGTTTTGGAAAAAAAATTTTAAGAATTTTTTGTGTTGCCAGAACTCCTATGAAGAATTTTTTCCCGGGGCCTTTGTTATTTGATGATTTAATTGTTTGATTTTTTTTTGATTACAACTAGAAATTTAGAATTTAAAAATTTTCTTATATTCACTATTTGATTAAGTATGAAACTTCTCGCTGCGGAGAGTATGAAAGGGGAATTTTAAATGGGAAGGGGGGGGGGTTTTAAGGGAAGGGGGGAAGGGGAGAGTTTAAGGGGAAATGCTGCACCAGCTCAAGCGAGTAGTTTTTGGTTATCCCTGAGCCGTGAAAAGAAAATATTAAATTTTTTAATTTTTTTTAAAAATCCCTTTTTGGGGTTTTTAAAAAAATTCCCGGGGGNTCCTTCTTCACGCCACCTCTCCCCACCTTAGCTGCTTCTCCTCCTGCAGATCTAGCGGTTTCCGACTCCACGCCTCCTGCCCTTCCCGGCACCCTTACAGCAGCGGCCGTGGAAGCGCCTTCGGAGGACAGCGATGCTGAGGAGTCTAGGGACGGCTTCGTTCCTGAGAACTACCCAACGCGTTCGGGGCAGGTCATTCATCGCCCATGGTTCTTCCGAATGCAATAATACAGCGGCTCTGTTCATTAACGTATTTTTTTTTTTTTTTTTTTTTTTTTTTTTGTGAAAAGGGGAGTACTGTAGTGACCCCAATGTTGGGCTCCTCGACAGCTGCTTAATTACCCCAAAGGTCACGCCTTGCCCAGATGTGGCTGAGGGTCGACCTGACTGGAGGACCTGACTGGGTGACCCAAATTCCCCCGCACCTCCTCGCACTCGCGACCGTGAACCAGCAGTAACCTTCCGGCTGTCACAGAGAGCACATCATGCCTCCTCTCTGTGAGTCTCGTGGCCTTCCTCCGCTGTACATATACATATTTCCGCCGTAATAAACTTGTGTGCGAACTTAGTGTTTGGTTTATCCAGTGTCTAGCTAAAGAACATGCAACAAGGTGGAGGGTTAATGGTACTCAAAAGACATGAAAAGATAAGCATAAGAAAAGTAGAAACAAAAAGTGATGACATACTTGTAACAGAATGTGAAATGCAAACAGTCAAAATTTACAATAATAACTGTGAATATGTCTGTTAATGACAATGCAAGAAATAAAACCATAGAATGAAATTATCTCAATAGGACAAAAAATAGATGGAAAATATATAGTTGTCGGTAACTTTTAATGGGTATATTGAAATTGTTGGCAAACAGAAATAAATGGAAATGGAAGAAGATTAATGAGAATCTCAGAAGCTCTAAACCTCAACATATTAAACTGCGATGCAGAGTGCAAAGGAGAGACAACATGGGAAAGAGATGGTCAAACCAGCACCATTGACTTTGCTTTAATTAACAACACTTTTTACAAACTTTTTGAAACCATGGACATAGATGAGAACGAAGAGTATGACCTATCAGATCATAAACTGATAACAACAAACTTTTGTTACATAGGAAAAATGTATGAAGCAAAAGGTAAACCAAAATACAAGGAAATGCACTACCTTAAAATAAATTAATACACCATAAATGAATACTTAAAGGAGCTAGAGAGCAAAATAGACACCAGTAAGACCACGATGACAGAATTAGTAAAGAAAATCAAGGAAGCAGTAGATAAGGCAATGAGAAGAAAAATAAGAAAGAGAGAAATAAGCAATGCAGAGCAAAACAAACAGGAAAAAACCCAGAAGCAGTCTGGTTCAACGAAGAGATCAGAAAGGAAATTAAGAAAAGAAAAGACTATAATAGAAAATGGCGAAATTCAGTAAATGAAGAGGAAAAAGGAAAATATATTTTTTTTTGTTTCAAGCAAAAGGAAATTGCAGAGTATGATAAAAATCGAAATAACAAAACATGAAGAAAAGATAACTGGAGAAATCAGAGCAGACAAGAATAATAGAAAAATATGGGAACACATAAATAAGTTAAGAGGAAAAGGAAATGAAAGAAAAAAAGAAATCACTCTCTACAATGGAAATGGACAAAAGGAAAAAACAGATGACTACCCCGAGAAAATGAAGAAGTTTTGGGAGACAATATATAGAAAAGAAGAAAATATGATACCTACCTTCTGACTGACTCCTGAACGCCTCCAGGCGGCGAAAAAGGAGTTTGAGCACTTACTGCAGGAGGGGACCATTCGACCTACCGACAGCTGCTGGGCTTCACCTCTCCATATGGTACCGAAGGCCCAAGTAGGCGAATGGCGCGCGTGCGGCGACTACAGGGCTCTCAACGCCATGACTCGGCCGGATCGCTACCCTATTCCACACATGTTGGATTTTCACAGAATGCTACACGGGCGGTTAGTCTTTTCGAAGATTGATCTTCTACGGGCCTTCCACCAGATCCCCGGGGCTGACGAGGACGTGCCGAAGATTGCAGTGACGACGCCTTTTGGCCTGTTTGAGTACCCCTACATGAATTTCGGACTACGCAATGCGGCTCAGACCTTCCAGCGCTTTATGGATAAAGTAGTCAGGGGACTCGACTTCGTCGTGGTGTACATCGACGACATCCTTGTCGCCTCATCGTCGCACCAACAATACGAGCTCCACCTGCGCCAGCTGCTCACTCGCCTTCAGGAATTTGGTTTAAGGATCCATCCAGCGAAGTGTGTGTTGGGTGCACCGGCGTTGGACTTCTTGGGCCACAGAGTCACGTCAGCGGGCTAATCCCCCCTCCCGCAGAAGGTGTCAGCGATCGCGGACTTCCCACGGCCTCGTACGGTCAGGAAGCTAAGGGAATTTCTGGGGGTGATTAACTATTACCACCGCTTCATTCCCCAAGCTGCCGCTCGGCTCGGCCCCTTACATGACCTCCTGAAGGGGGTAAAGAAAAACTCACCGAAGCCCCTGCAGGGGACTGATGAAGCCGAGGGAGCGTTCAACAGCATCAAGCAAAAACTCGCTTCCACGACGCTCCTCGTCTACCCAGTCCCCAATGCCCCCACCGTCCTCACTACTGACGCCTCAGCAGAAGCGGTGGGTGCTGTCCTCCAGCAGAAGGTGGAGGACGAGCTTCACCCTATCGCCTTCTTCAGCAAGCGTTTGGAGCCTTCCCAACGCCTCTACAGCGCATTCGATAGGGAGCTGTTGGCGGTGTATGAGGCCGTGAGACACTTCCGCCACTTTCTTGAGGGCAGGGAGTTTCAAGTATAGACCATTAACACACGCTATGGTGCAGTCTGGCGAAAATTTCATTCCCCGGGTCTCCAGACAGCTGGCTTTAACACACGCTATGGTGCAGTCTGGCGAAAATTTCATTCCCCGGGTCTCCAGACAGCTGGCTTATATATCCAAGTTTACCACAGACATCCGCCATATTCCGGGGCAGGACAATACCGTGGCCGACGCCCTCTCCCGCTGCGCTACAACCCCCTGGATGATGTCTGCGGTCACGATGCCTGCGCCGCTCGATTATGTGGCCCTGGCGACAACACAGGAGGGAGACCCTGAGTTGCAGGTCCTGATTGAGGGTCCCACAGCGCTCCACCTGGTCCTGTACGACGTCCCCGACTCCCCCGCCAGACTTCTTTAAGTAGCGCCTCACGCTGCACCTAAATCGTGCTCACCTCTACATCTGAGGAGAAAACATCTTTCTACGCTGCTGAAGAAGGGTTCATGACCCGAAATCGCGATACAGCAAAATGACCAGCTACGGCGAAGTCATAAACTTGATCACTGAAGAGAATAAGACACTCTTAAGACAAAGGGAAAATATCTTGTAAAGGTAATAAACGCTGAACTAGCTATCACTTTTAACGATATATATAATAATATATATTATATATATATATATTATATATATATATATTATATATATATATATATATATATATTGGTGATGGACCGAATATTCGCATTCGCATTCGCAATTGCGAATATTCGCATGTTTTTTTCAATATTTGCTTTCGTATTCGCATTCACACTCCCACTCGTAGTTGTTTACGAATATGCGAATATTTTGCCCAAATCTTACAAAAAAAAGTAAAAAATAACAAGTGAATATAATATTACACAAGCAAACATAAATAAATGTATAGTTTAGATGAGCGTTAGTTAAAATAATGGGGTGAGGAGGCGTAGTGGTAGCCAAGGCCATAGTCCCTTGAACATTAACTCCATCCCCTACCCTTCAACAGAGTGGCAGCCGCTACTCTCAAGGTCACTGTTACTGAGCTTAACTCATTGCCTCGTGCGCTAAACTGCAGTAATTAAGCATCTTCTCTGTCACCCACGAGCACAATC
Source organism: Chionoecetes opilio (assembly GCA_016584305.1). Lineage (NCBI taxonomy): Eukaryota > Metazoa > Arthropoda > Malacostraca > Decapoda > Majidae > Chionoecetes > Chionoecetes opilio. Next base: position 205,396 of record JACEEZ010022328.1, on the reverse strand, counting down.
AACTTTCTTTGAAAGAGAACAGTGTTGCAGCAACCTATTGCGTTATGACGTCCAGTCACACCAGTGTGGTTTGGGATTATTTCGAGATTATCTCTAGTGATATCGCACAGTGTAAACTACAATAATAATTATTCATGTAAGATATTATCATGTAAGTATTCGTGTAGGAGTGGGTCCTCGTTCCGCAACCTGGCAACATAGAAAATTGAATGGAATATACTTTAGACAGTTATTTTTTTATAGCTGAACTCTTATAATACATACAAAATATTTCAGTTTAATGTATGATATCACAAATAGTGTATTACTTGAAATGTTATGGAATATTCGCAATTCGCATTCGCATTCGCGAATATTAAAACCAAATATTCGCATTCGCATTCGCATTCGCGAATACGGAAAGTTGACATTCGGTCCATCACTAATATATTATATATATATATATAGTATGTGATATATATATATATATAATATATATATATATATATATATATATATATATATATATATATATATATATATATATATATATATATATATATATATATATATATATATATATATATATATATTATAATATATATGTATTTATACAATATATATATATATATATATATATAATATATATATATATATATATATATATATATATATATATATATATATATATATATATATATATATATATATATATATATATATATATATATATATATATTAGGGTGGCCCCAAAAAATCAACTTGCAGCTTCAGACCAAGATACCAATTAATTTTTTTTCCCTTTTACAAATCATATTATACTAGCAAAATTTCAGTTAGCTAGGACAGTGGAAAGACGGTGCTCAAAGAGCTTGAATTTTGGGATTTTTGTTAAAAATACAGCTTCTATCCATAAAGAGTCACAAAGCCAGGTCAGATTTAATGCTTCAAAATTCATTCCTAAGAGCAATTTTAAGTGATTTACAAGCAACCCTTGCAAACACTTTTAATTTTGAATTAAATTACACTCAATCCTCGAAACAAAGGAGAAAAAGGAAGTTTAACACGTTTCCTGCGTTATGGCAATTAGCTGTCCCCTGCTCTTAGAGTTTTCTAACTTTGTTTATGGGCATAGCACAGTCAATGCTGCCAGCGCTTGAAATTATTTATCAAGATCTTGAAAAATTTACCCTAAGCTTGAAAGCTTGAAATAAGATACGAAAATCTCCCAGATTTTGAAAAAATTTTAATCTCCTGTAACAGTCCCAGTTAATAGCTTAGATAAAAATACCTGAAGACCACCCACTTCCTGTAGATCAGCGCAATGAAAGATTTTTTTTTATTGGCCCCAAACAAAGAGCTGGCCAAGAGGCAAAAACGTATTGGGGCAACGTCGAATGAAGGAAGAAGAACGAAGACGAAAGGAAAGCATAACTTCACATCTGAAGCTGTAGAGCACCCAGATGAATCAAGTGATGATAGCTCTGAGGTGTTATCTGACGACGAATACCGGCCATCAACTTCCACCAGCTCAGCTAAAACCCGCAGTTGTGACGAATTTAAAGTGCACACCAACTCCTGATTGGGGAGATGTTGTAAGTGCACTGGATAGAAACAAAACCTCAGATCGAGAAGCAGTCCGGCTCATGATCCCGCTGGCAGCAGCACTTGGCCATGGGCCCAGCAGAACTCTCTCTTTCGCAAAGCACCATTAAGAGGGCACGGAAGAGAACCCAGGAGGAATGTAGCAGAGTCCATAAGGCACGAGTTTACACCAACTTATCCCTCGTTGTCACTGTGATGGCAAAATACTTCCGGAAATGCTAGGTGGAAGAGATGTTGAAAGGCTACTGGTTCTGGTGTCAGGAGATGGGGATGAGAAACTGCTTGGGGTTCCAAATTGACATCAGGAACAGGAGAAAATAAGGGCAATGCAGTTTTACCAACTGTTAGAAGAATGGAATTTGACAGAGAAACTTCGGGCTAAAGAGTTTTGACACAACGACAGTCAATACGGGAAGGTTCAATGGTGTTTGCGTACGCCTAGAGAAGAAAGTTGGCCGTGAAGTTTTGTGGCTTGCTGGTCATCACCATGTTCTCGAGATCGTCTTGGCCAAAGTCTTCTCATTATGATTTGGGCCAAGTAATTCCCCGGAGATTCCATTATTCAAGAGATTCAAGTCATTTGGAATGAGGTTGATAGAGAGCACTTCTCATCAGGGCTTGAAAACGAAATATTTCTCAAACGGTTCGTTCCGATCAGAACAGTATTATTAACGTTTCGTTTTTCGTTCCTCCTCCAAACATAACGTTCCTGAACCGGTTAGAACGAAATGAAAACCGGTTAGAACGTTATTCTCAAACCATGTAATGAATATGCTATTAGCCCTAATAAATAATAATGCCTATACATGACTACATTTTTATAGATGATGTGTAATAAAGCCATACATTTCATGGTGCATAGTATCCAACAAAATCAAACCCTTAGATGTCGTAATAACTATATTATTATACGACTTAAATAAGGCAACACAATTTCATATACAATACACGAAGCATTGTAGGAGTCTCAGTCGTCGTAAAGACATGAATCACTAATTATTTATTAATATTATTGTGGGAATTAAATTGATAGGATGACTTGAATGGTTACACTCCTAAATATAAATTAAAACACTGGTGCTTGAATTAAAATCACAACTGAAAAAGATAATTAGATTAAGGGACAACTAGAAATTAGCTAACTACCACTAAAAATATTTACCTGGTGGTAGTGGCTGTCCAACTAATGTCACCAAGCTAAACCTTATTATTGAGATCTCAATAAGCTAGGAGAACTGTAGTGGGTTAACCGCCAGACCTCCTGCAAAAGGGTGTACTTAGCTGGCGACGTCTTAGATGTTGAAGATTGAAGACGATATTGCAGGCAGCCGAAACCTTCTCGATGGTACAAGCAGAAACATGGACGGGGATATTTGGGTTTAGTAACCCATGCTCTCAATGAATACTATTTACAATATTTACACGAGATCACCACGAGGTGTCTGTAAAATGTGGATAAGGAGCAAAGGGGCGATGATCTTCTCGCTTCGGTGGCCTGTGACTAAAGAGGCCGAGTCAGCTGTCTTCCCCTCGTCGTCGGTTTGCTCCAAAGGTATACGAGACCAAATCAAGTTCCCAATAAATTTATATTACTCATATGTTTACTACTATTTAATTTCAGTAAAATTCTTAATTATCTCTGGAGAAATTTATAATTTCCGACATCCTGGGGCCAAGGGAAAAATTGAATTAAAAATAAATTAAATTAAAGCTGACCTTCCTCAATCATTTGTTGCAAATTCTGCCTGAATTTAACGGCAGCGGATCTAGGATTTCTTTGGGAACCAGCTTCTTCTGAATGAGAAGAAGGCCTGTCTTGGTTTTCTTCGGGAGTTAGATTAACTGCCCTCAGATCTACCTTAGACCCTGGAAAATCTGCAACTACTTCCAGTGGATATACTTTATTCACTGTTCTAATTACTGATCCCAATTTTGTCTTTAATTTTACAGTTCTGATGACCCCCTGTGCATCTTTATGACATTCCTCTATTCTACCCAAAGGCCAACTGCCTCGAGGTTTCTCACTTTCAATTAATACCACCTCCCCCTCCTTTATATTTTGCTCTTTCAGTGATTTGTTAGGTATATGGATGTGTCTATCTAACAAAGAGGTTAAATATTCCTTTTTCCATAGGTCATGCCATTTATTTAATACTTTAGATAATTGTATATATTTAAAATTTAATTTGTGTACATCTAGATATGATGGGTCTAGATCAAACTCTGAAATTGATACTGCTGGCAATGAATTTAGTCTAATACCATGCAATAGATGTGAAGGCGTCAGTGCTTCTGGCTCACCTAAATTATTGGTGACATATGAGAGGGGCCTATTATTAGCTCTTCATTCAATCTTCACTAAAATTGTATGGAGGTCATCCAAGTTTATGGCTTTCTTAAACAAAACTTTCTTAGACAGCTTTGACCGTCCCCATCATTCCTCTCATAGAAACCCCCAACCAAGGGGCTCTGGGGGGATGAATTTCCACTCACACCCCTTAACTTCTAGTTTTCTTCTTGCACTCTGGCATCTTCTAAAATTTGGCTAAGCAGGTTGGAACCTAACTTAAAATTTGTAGCATTGTCGCTAATAATTAATTTAGGGCATGACCTTCTGGCCGAAAATGTCCTGAAGGCATTCAAAAAGGTGTCTGCCGATAATCGGTGACCATCTCAAAGTGAATAGCTCGGAAGTTGCACAGGTAAATAATACTATATAAACCTTTTGTTCTAATTTGGTTTCTGAATTAATTATGGAAATAGCACTTGTGTAATCAATGCCAGTAACCTCAAAGCACCTTAAATCATCTATTCTTTCCTGAGGTAAAGGGGGTGGAGTGGATTTTTTGTATGCTGGCCCTTGCAACCTTTTGCATATGTACAGGATTTTAGCCACGGGCTTGATGGTCTGCCTAGCCTTGGGAATCCAGAATTTTCTCTTAATTTACACAGTGTCTCTTGCAGCCCACCGTGCTTAGTATCTAAGTGTATACTATGAATTAAAAGTTAAGTGATGTGGTGGCTCTTAGGCAGAAAGCAGAGGGAATTTGGAAAAAAATTATAAGAATTATTGTGTTGCCAGAACTCCTATGAAGAAGTTTATACCTGGTGCCTTTGTTATTTGAATGATATTAATTGATTATGATTTTTCATTTGATTACAACTAGAATGAGAATTGAAAAACTTGTCTTATGACTTCCCCTATTTGATTTAGTATGAACACTTCTCGCTGCGGAGAGTACTGAAAGGGGGATGAATTTAAGTGGAAGGGTAGCGTTAAGGTTAAGGGAAAGGGTTGGTTAAGGGAAGTGCTGCCACCAGCTCAAGCGAGTAGTTCTCTGGTTTTATTCCCTGAGCACGTAAATTTAGTTTAAAATTATTTATCTTGGTAGTCGTGGTTGATACTTGAATTCCACCGAGTAAGGCTGACTCTTTTGGAAGTGTGGGGAAGTATTATCCTAACACGCGGAATAGTCACCTGGTTTTTGCAATAAACCAAGACTATATTTGAAACATCATCCTATTTATTCACCATGAAACATTATTTCTGTTTGAGATTTTAGCACATACATAAACCCCTAATTTGGAAGGGGCAAGCTCTTTAGAGCGTAACCCCCCTCACAGAATCATTCTTAGAACTACCACCATGTCCGTATAAACTGAGCACTATAGGTATACATGGAATATATATATATAGGGGAGAAAATGTGAGAGTAATGAGTTGGTGTGGGGATTCACTGTACCATGTGGCCTGGTTTCTTGAAGGAAGGAGCGAGAGACTCCCGTCGAAGCCTACAATGAAGTGTAGAGACAAACTCCCGTTAATAACCTATAAGGATGGGGCAGGCCTCCTATGCGTTAGTGAACTGAACAACAGTACCTATATATGAGCATATAGATAGATATATCATAAAAAGGAAGGGGGGAACGGGAAAGCGAGGTGCCGAAGTCTTACCTACAATGAAGTGTAGAGACGACTGACTCCTCTTGGTAGCTAAGGCGAAGTTGGGATGAAAAGGAATGTTCGAATTCTATGATATTGGCCTCTCCTGAAACTTATAGACCCTAGATGACCAATTAACAAATGAAACAAGTGTAACTATGAAAGGGCTGCCTATAATACAGTTTCTTTTTATTTTGATTTAAAAGACATTTAATATGTTTAATCTAATATCCGGGGAAAGTGTTATTCTCGTTCGCTCACGTACACGAACGCGCTTTGTTGAGAGACGAGGTAGTGAAGTCGAACCATAAATTTGGTCGACTTTTAATTTAGCAAATAACTCGACTAACACGTCCTTTTTATGAACATGATCTGTCACTATTGTTGACTATTTTGAAGGACATTAAGAATCTAGGAGAGTTCCTTGATCTGATAGGAGGTTGGGGGGGGATAAAAAGCTTTAAATCTTAGTTTCACTGATCGCGAAATAAGTTTTCCCACGAATTTGACTCGTACCCTTGAATGTCGGGGGGGAGGGAGTGGGGGAAGGAAGGAAGTAGAATGAGAATAAAGAAGGAAGATAAAAGATAAACTTCACGAGAAACGAAAAGATTGAATTGCTTACGGACATACCCGGAATTATATGATAAAAAATTCCCGTCCTATCTCTTCCGAATAAGGGGCATTACAACACGTTTTATTCTCCGGGGAAATTAAATTCTTCAATATCAAATTAACTACTCACGGATCTTTTGTTTCCGTTTTAAAGCTGCGTCAAGAGGAGGTGTGTAGGGGAAACGAATTTAGAGTGAAATTTAATGGAAATTCTTCTGTTTTTTTGAAAACGGGTGTCTGCTTGTGTTTAGATTACACGAATATTCAATGAAGGAAATATCCCAATCAACCTACTACCTGGGTAGTACGTGGTCGTCAAAACCTGACTCAGTCCCTACATTCTCGTCGAAAAAGGTTCGTCCAGGGGCGCACAAACCGGCTACCCTCAGGTTAGATAACGAGAGCCTTACGAGTCCTGAAATGCCCGCCAACCCCGCAGCTGGTTGACTGTGAATGAGTAGCAGTACTACTTCTCGAATTAAAATACTCCTCCCACTGAACCAGGCTGAGCCCGTGAAAACCAGACCTCCGACTTCTAAACATGAGAAATCTCCTAACCAAATTATTTCATCTAGTCTGACACCCACTTCACCTCTTTGACTCAGTATTCATTTCAAACACATATTAACCTAAAAATAACATTCATTCTTCCTCAATGACCTTCTAGGAGGTCTCCTGACACGAGGGGCTAGTTGCTCGTCCACCGGGTGGGGTTGTAGGCCCCTTTCCACCGGTTCTACTAACCACTCTTCACTGCCATGATAGGGCTTCACTTGTTCGGCTGCTCTTTGCATTTTGTTTTTCCGTGAAACCTTCTCTAACACATACACCGCTACCACCCAAACTACCTCCACCACTCTATAGCCCCCATCCCATTTCACATTGATTTTAAACGGCTTTGTGCCGGGTATTGGGGTCTCTTTTCTGACCCATACCATGCCCCTACCTCCACCACTTGATTTTTTTTCGCTTTTTGTTGGGCGACGTCCCTGTACCGACGCGACATTTTCTGATGCGTCCTCGCGGATTAGGGCGTGTGCCACGTCCATGTTCGTCTTGTTCTCCCTCGACGTCGGGTAAAGCTGCTCCAACAGCTGGGGCTGACGGAGAAGAAAGCGAAGTGGGGTTGTTGTCCATGGAGGTGTGTACCGCTTGATTCATATGATTTGGCACGGGCTGCAACAATGGGGGCCAACTCAGAGGGTGTCCTTGGCACAGGGTCGAAAGGACTGACTTCGGGGTCCTGTGCATCCTCTCGGTCACCGAGTTTCCTTGAGGGTGGTAGGGGGTCGTATAGCAGAGAGTAATTTAGTGTCGTGTGCAGAACTGCTGGAACTCCCGGCTGTAAACTCCCCCCCGTTGTCCCGGGACGATGTGCGGGGTGTCCCAATAGTCCGCCAGGTACTGCCACTTTGGTCTTATGATGTGTGTAGTGTGTTTGGATTTAAGGGGGAAGAACCTAACAACCTACTGTATGATCGACTACCGTCATAACTAAGGGTAACCTTGTTCTCCGGGCTACCATATCATGAGGTCTATCCCTATCCTCTCTAAGGGTTTATCTACGGGAAGGTAATTCCTTCCAGGGTTTTTGTAACCCTTTATTCCTTTGAATCTCTGGCAATTTTACACAATTTTTGACATACTCACACACACTATTTCAGATTTCCCCAAATAGTATAGCTCCTCGGTTTTTCTTGATGGTTTCTTTTGCCCCTAAGGTGACCTAAAATTCATGCGCATTTTGGGAAAGAGCGAGGCCGGTCATACTACGGGGAAATTATGAGGACTACTGTAGACTCCCATCGGTTTTTTCTCGAACATAATATAGTATGTCATTTATTACCGTAAACTGTCCAAGTGGCTTTTCGGTTATGCTTTTTTGGTAGGAACTTTACCTCCCTCCAGATATTCCCCCAAAACTTTTTTCCGCAGGGGTTCTTCCCTTTGACGTAAAATGAATTGTGGTTGGTTTAGTCCCAACCTGAAAGTCTCGGGTCGGCGGTTTTATCATCCCAACTGGACGCGACAGATGGTCCGCGACGAAGTTATCTTTGCCTTTCAGGTTTTTAATCTCAAAATTATATTCGCGCATTTCTAGGATCCACCTGGTCATTGGGGAGATTTAGTTTTCTTTTTAAAAATACTGGTGGGGGGTTGGTGATCCGTGACAATTGAGAATTTAGAGCCCCATAGATAATGATGGAATTTCTACAGGTGAGAACTATGGCCAACGCTTCTTTGTCGGTGGCGGAGAAACCGTTTTTTCGCAAAAATTTTTAGTTTCTTGGAGAAATACCCAATGGGGCAATTGGAACCGTTTGATTGAACTTGACTTAAAACCCCCTCCGACGTGAGTGTTACTCGCGTCTGTTGTAAGAATGAAAGGTTCATGAATTTGTGCCCTTACCAGACAGGCGCATTTATCCAGGCACGACTTGAGATGTTCGAACGCATGTTGACACTCCTCCGTCCGGGTGAAAGTGACGTGGGCTCTTTTTAAAATTTGTAAGTGGAGCTGAAACTTTGGGCGAACGAAGGAACTGTTTTCCTATGAAAACCACACACCCCCAAGAAACGTCGGATTTCCTTGCATTTTTTGGGAGCTTTCATTTTTGAAACGGCTTCCACTTTTTTTTAGGTCCGGCTTACTTCCTTCGGCTGAGATCCGAGGGACCGAGGAAATTTACTTCTTTAAGTCCAAAGTACACTTACTGAGGTTAAGTTTCACCCCATTTGTAGTAAGGACTTCGAAGAGTTGATTAAGACGTTCCAAAAGAAGAGGAAACGTAGGAGCCCATAGAATTAAGTCGTCCAGGTATTTTTTACCCCATCCCTTCTGAAGAGGGGAGTTAATACTGAAGCCATCCACCTGGAAAATATAACGGGTGGCATTTAGCCCGAATGGTAGGCGTCGAAAACAAATTAAGGTGACACCGTCGCTAAAGGTGGTTAGATCGCGGCTTTCGTCCATCGAGTAATATCTGGAAATATGCTTCGCGCATGTCTAAGGTGACAAAATACTTTTTGACCACGGCTTGTTCTACCATTCCCTTTCCATCGTGGGAAAAGGATAGATGTCTGTGGCGAGATGTTTATTTATGTGTCGATAGTCTAAACCATCCTCTTACTACCATCCGGTTTATTTTACCAAGACGATCGTGATAACCACGCGGCCGTGGATCTTTCTATGATATTTCTTTCTTCCATATCTTGAAGCTATGTGAAATTTGTTTCCTTGCTTTCCGGGATAACGGTACGAGGGTCCTCGACTGGGCTGAAGGGTCATCCACCTTTATATGGACCGGAGGACCATTTATAGACCTAATTCGTTTTGATCTAGGATGAAAAGCGGATCATTTTTCTAGAATTACTTTGTTGTAATTTTTTGTTGTTCTGAAACGTCAGGTGTTTCCATTTTTATCCCTTGTTAATTCTTTTAACCTTTGGGTTCGAGTTCCTTTCGGCTGTGGCGTTATCATTTACCGGTATCAAGTCATTGGTGGACTTCATGAATAAATGATTGTGTTTCGCGTGAGGAATTTCCACTTTGTCGTATGACCCGAGTATAGTGCCTTTGCACAAAACCCTTTTTCCCTTTTTGGTATTATTCGTGAAGGGAATGTAAATTGAATTTTCTGCTGACACTTGTACTAAGTAAGGGTAACTATTTTTGCTAACCTTTTCCCGCGGGTTAGACAAGGAGGTTAGAACCTGGTAACTCATTTACGTTAAACCCGCTTGAAACTGGGTGGTAAAGGGGTTTTTTTTCACAGGAGTGAGAAGATTTATCTGTAAGGGTTTCGTGGCTGTTTCACACCCTTTCCCCCGGGGTTTAGCTGTATTCTTTTGATTTTGTTTCTTTTTTCCCACGGATGTGTTCACGGGATGGGGGGTATCACCCAGCGCATTGCTCTAAATTTTTCCATCCCAGGTAAGAGTGGCTTTTGTGAGGATGTCACACACCAAGAAGTACATCGCCGTTGAGATAAGAGTCTGGGGTAACGGGAAACCCCCTTTTTAAACTTTTGCCCGTCACCGATTTCAATTTTCTGCCCATATCATGCCGAGAATGTTCAGCGGGGGGTCTGTGATTCCTACGAGTGAGGAGGATTCCGTCGTTTAGTTATTTCCCCTCCGATCCGTTTTGCTGTACATTCTTTGATTAAAGTATAACCACTCCCTGTGTCTACTATCGCTTCTACTATCTTCCCGTTTATATTTACGTGGATAGTGGGGGGAAAAAAAATCGTCACCGTCTAGTCATGATAATTGTCTAGGTTTTGAGTTTGACTTGGATGTTGAGGACTATTTGCCTGGGCACGTCCAGGACAATTTTTGTCTCCCCTCCGGCAACCGGGTTTGCGACAGTCGAACAATGACCTAGCGGAGGTTTTTCTCCAGCACTCCGGGAAAGGTTATGCGTTTGTGATTGACAATAAGCGCAATACTTTTGAGTGAATGTTTCCCTCCGTGAAGGACTCGCGTGGGGGGGATGATTTTTCTAGTTTCACTTGGGCCAAACTGGCCTTTAGTTTCTTGGATTTGTTGTTTTAGACTTTCCCCTTCGTCCTCGGTGGGCTCGGATTTGGGAAATGTATGGGCTATTTGTTTCTTTTCGTCTAGCACTTTTCCTTCTTTCTTATGTGCTGGGATCATATTAAACCCTTTTGGGGTGTGTCCCCTCTTCGAGTATTTGCCGCTCGTGTTCGAAAGCGGTCTAGGAAAATTTTTTAGGGGATATCCTTCATCTAGGAATCCCTCTAATTTTTCTCGGGGACGCGTTGGTAGTCCGTACCACAATTTTCTCTTTATTGTCTTATCACGGTCGGGGAATTTTTCCCTTTGGGAGTTTTGTCGCAATCACCGCATGTTGGCAAATAAAACGATGGTGTGGAAGCTTGAGGAGATTCTCCCCCAGTCATAACTCATTGCCTCCAATTCTTGCCAGGCTCTATCAAAACTCCTTCGGTGGTGAACCCCGGTCTCGAAAAGATTTCTAAGTGTCGCCCAAGTCTCTACTTTATGGTTCGTTTGATAGCTGTGAATTAAGATTGAGAGTTCTGAGCACACTCTCCCCTTTTTGCAATTTGGATGCGTGTTGCGTCGCTTGAGCTACATTGTTCTATTAATTCAAAGAAAATTTGGAGTCGGGGCCGTTGCGTCAAGGCCTTGTAGTTGATGTAACTCTAATACTGGAATATCTCGAGGTTTGATTGATCCCTCTTTCACCTATCCGTGGATAATTGAGAGGCATGGACAGGTTTCGTTGATTTTCCCCTTCCACCTATCCCTGGATATTGAGGGGTAAGGAAAGAGTTCGTTTTTATTTTCCTCTTCCCCTATCCGTGGGTAATTTGGGGTAAGGAAAGGGTTTTGTTTGATTTTCCTCTTTCACGTATCCGTGGATAATTGAGGGGTAGGAAAGGGTTTTGTTTTTATTTTCCTCTTTCACGCTATCCGTGGATAAATTTAGGGGTAAGGAAGGTTCGTTTGATTTTCCTGTGACCATAATTCAATTCTCTTCATTCTCGCAGCTCTTATTTCTTCCACAAATCTTTTAAAACCCTCCCTTTTTATTTCTGCCCGCTCCTCCTCCTCCTTCGTTTTCATCTCGGGAATATGGTATCTTCACAACTCATGATGACGCTGGAGAAACACCTCTTATAGACACAGGTAGGGGCTCGATTCCCGGGTTTTCCGTCGGCATAAAAAAGACACGGGTTTCCCGTGACTAATAGATGTGGTTCTCTTTCTGAATAATGCCATGGTTTCTTTAAGCAGATTTCACGCGGCTCACAATTCCTCTCTATTGTGCGCGTAATTTCCTTGATAGGGAAAACAAGAGAGCCGGGATCCATGCTATCGACAATACATGCTCCTAACCACAAAAAGCACAGATAATGTGGCCATACCAGGACCTATTTAGTCTCATCTGAGAAAAAAGAATTTGCCCTTCCTCCCGAAACTCTGAAAACCTAATTTCAGTTCCTGGACTCGAATGATTTGGGAAGTTGACTGTGTCCTACTAATAGATTTTGTACATGTTTCCTGAATTTTGACTATTTAGCTACTTTTTCCCCAAAGGGGAGATTAAAGTTGCTGTTTTTTGTAGGATAACATTCCACCGCTTTAGTCACCATGTGTTGCCATATACTCCTATGAAGAGTTTATACCTGGTCAATGTTTTCTTGAATGATATTAATTGTTATGATTTTTCATTTGATTACAACTTGAATTGAGATTGACAACTAGTCTTATGACTTCACTTGTGATTATAGTAATGAACACTTCTCGCTGGGGGAGAGTACTGAAATGGGGATGATTTAAGGGGAAGGGGTAGGGGTTTAGGTTAAGGGGAAAGGGTAATGAGTTAAGGGAAGTGCTGCCACCAGCTCAAGCGAGTAGTTCTCTGGGTTTTTCTCCCTAGCACGTGAATAGATATATATTTTAAGATTTTATCTTGGTAGTCGTGATTGATACGTGGGAAATTTTACCGAGTAAGGCTGACTCTTTTGGAAGTGGGGGGGGAATTACTGTCCTAACGCGAAAAATCACCTGGGGTTTTTATAATAAAATACTCCTCCCACTGAACCATGTTTGGAAACATCATCCTATTTATTCACCATGAAAAATTTTTTTCTGTTTTGAGATCTTAGACACATACATAAACTCTAATTTGGAACGGGCAAACTCTTTTTGAGCGTAAAACCCCCCTCACAGAATCATTCTTTAGAACTACCACCTATGTTCCGTATCAACTGAGCACTATAGGTTTTACATGGAATATATATATATAGGGGAGAAAATGTGAGAGTAATGATTGGTGTGGGGATTCACTGTACCATGTGGCCTGGTTTTCTTGAGAGGAAGGGGCGAGAGACTCCCGTCGAGCCTACAATGAAGTGTAGAACGACTCCCGTTAATAACACTTATAAGGATGGGGCAGGCCTCCTATGCGTTAGTGAACTGAACAACAGTACCTATTATGAGCTATAGATAGATATAAACATACAAGGAAGGGGGAAACAGGAGCGGGTGCCCCAAGTCTTACCTACAAAGAAATGTAGAGACGACTGACTCCTCTTGGTAGCTAAGGCGAAGTTGGGATGAAAGGAATGTTCGAATTCTATGTATTGGCCTCTCCTGAAGAACTTATAGACCCTAGATGACCAATTAACTAAAGAAACAAGTGTAACTATGAAAGGGCTGCCTATAATACAGTTCTGTTACTTTTATATAGAAGAAATTTAATAAAGTTTAAAACTAATATCCGGGGAAGTGTTATTCCCCGTTTTGCTCACGCACACGAACGCGCTTTGTTGAGAGACGAGGTAGGGAAGTCGAACCATAAATTTGGTCGACTTTTAATTTAGCAAATAACTCGACTAACACATCCATTTATGAACGTGATCTGTCACTATTGTGACTATTTTGAAGGACATTAAGAATCTAGGAGAGTTCCTTGATCTGATAGGAGGGTTGGGGGAGGATGAAAAGCTTTGAATCCATTAGTTATCACTGATCGCGAAATAAGTGTCCCACGAATTTGACTCGTACCCTTGAATGTCGGGGGGGGAGGGAGTGAGGGAAGGAAGGAAGATAGAAATGAGAATGAAAGAAGGAAGATAAAAGATAAACTTCACGAGAAACGAAAAGATTGAATTGCTTACGGACATAACCCGGGAATTATATGATAATAATTCCCGTCCTATCTCTTCCGAATAATGGGCATTACATTATAAGATAAATTTGCCTGATCAATTCTGCCCTGACACCTCAAGAGATCTTCATTCAGAAAGAGATTTAGACTTTTTACTATGTCTGGCATTGGGTGTTTCAAGGGGTTCTTTAGATGCCTCAAAGCCTCAGCATAGCACTCTTTCTGTGTCATAGATATCCAATACTTTTGGGGCTTCATTAAATTTATGCTCTTGTTTCCCTTAATTTTCTCTATGAATTTAAACACCAACTTTGTTACTTTTAATAATTTGCTCCAAGAAGAACATTTCGTAGGATCCACCAAGGGTTCATCCTTAACTTCTTCCACCTTATTTAGTTCTATTTTGACGCTAGTTTCAAATTTCTGAGTAGGCCAGGTTTCCTCACAATTCAACCAAATAGGGCCCTTCCTCCACAAACTAGAATCTATGAATTTAGATTTCTTTAAACCTCTGGTTAGCAAGTCCGCTGGATTATCCTCAGTGGCCAAGTGATGAAATTTACAGCCTGTACTTAACTGATCTATTTCTCTTACCCTATTCCTTACATAGACTATATTGCTTTTGTTATTAATCACCCGTTGTAATGCTACTTCGCTGTCTGACCAAAGGAATGTTCTTTTAAAAGTTATGGAGTGCAAAGTTTCTTTTACATAATTACTTAATTTTGCTCCTAAATAAATTGCAGTTAGCTCCAACTGAGGTAAAGTTCTTGATTTTAGTGGGGCTACTCTTGCTTTGGACATCAATAGCTGGGGTTCAGAATTATAATCAGTAACATATACAGACACCCCATAGGCCTTAGGGGATGCATCTGTAAATAAGTGCAAATCATAGTTAGAATTTTCCTCCATCATGTTCCTGGGAAAAATTATTTTTGAGAGCTCTTGGCACTCATGGGATAAGGTTTCCCAAGAATTAATTATTTCCCTGGGAAGTTCCTCATCCCAATCAAGTTTTTTAGTCCAAACTTCCTGAACTAATAATTTCAAGGGTATGGTTAGAGGATTAATTAGCCCTAAAGGGTCATAAATTTTACTAACATTACTTAGCAAAGACCTCTTGCTATTTACTGATCCCCATTCTACATCTTTAATTGCAAGTGAGTCAATTTGAGAGTCCCACTGCAAACCCAACACCTTAATGTTTTCACTTGGGCCAGACGGCAAGTTAGCATTCAAGAGTGGTGAATTGGTAGCCCATTCTTGAAGTGGCATATTAGCCGAGTTCAAGACCTTATTGACTACATCATACATTTTTAGTAAGGAATATTCATCATTAATGTTGCCCTGGATATTGTCCATATATAGAGAGTTCTTGAGCAAGTTTACTTCTCTCTTATTTGCTTTTTCTTTATTTAAATGATGTTCAAGAGTCATTTGAAGTAGAAAGGGCGAACTACTAGCTCCAAATAGAACTTATTTAAATCTGTAAGTATCCAAGGGGCTATTTTCATCTTGTGGATCACTAGGCCAGAGAAATCTGGTGTAATCCCTATCAACTTCTTGCAATCCTATTCTTAAAAAGGCTTTGCTGATATCTGCTACATATGCATATTTGTCCGTTCTAAATCTTAGAAGAACGTCCCCTAGTTTTTCAGTTAGGCTGGGTCCAGTGTATAGACAGTCATTCAAGCTGTTACTCCGAGAATTAGTTTTTGCACTACAATCAAATACCACACGTACTGGTGTTGTTTTACTCTCTTTAATTACGGCTAGATGTGGCAAGTAGTTGGTGTTGTCAGTAACCGTTGGAGTTGGTACTTTTTCAATGAATCCCTTTTCAAACTGGTCTCGGATCACTGCTTCGTACTGAGTTACGAGTCCTGCAGATTTTAGCTTCTTTATATTTGAATTTAGTCCACCCAAAGCTAAATTGTAATTGGTGGGTAAGTATTGATTATTAACTTTCCAGGGCAACCTAACCCAGTACTGATTGTCATGGTACTCAACAGTTTTGCTTTAATTATCTAGCACAAATCTCTCTTCAGGGCTTCTATCTTCCGATTTTATTCCTATTGTGTCTAGTTCCCACAATTTTGCAATTTCCTGCTCTCCGGGGCAGGAACAGACATTTGAGACCATGACTACTCTAGATTTATCTGCTCTTTCTATGAATCTAGAAGGAAGTTTGCCAAAGGGTATCAGTCCAGATTTTGTTTTCAAGAAGCTGGAGCCATGTTCTTGAATTAGACCAGTTATTATTTAACAGTACTGGTCTGCTCCTATTAATAGATCAATGGAATCTACTGTATCCTTTAAGTTTGGATCTAGGAGCTTAATTTCTTGGTCCTGCATGTACTTTATGAATTTTTCAATTCCATCCATCCTTATATTTTTAGGTAAACTTTCCAGAACTATAGCATTCAATCTTATATATTTAGAACCAGACTTTACTGTAAAATTCACTAAAGCATAGGTCTTAGTTTCTATTTCTCCTATAAATCCTGAAATTTTCAAGTCCACCTGGCCACAAGATTTTAAATTTAAACTATCAAACAAATTTTTACTGATAAAAGTTCTCTGTGATCCTTGATCAAACAGAGTTTTTGCAGCCTTGACAATTTTACCCCTAATTATGGGTATTGAGCCTATGGGTAGAGCTGTTGAATTGTCATGAGCACCCGTAGGTCTCACTGCACACACATACTGTGCCACTCTCCCAGTTGGTTGGCCCGCGTCACATAACAAAGAATGATGGAATCCATTATAGCATGAAGGACATCTGCGTAATTTAAATCTACAGTCCTCTGTTTTATGATGACAAGTACATTTTTCACATCTTCCTAACTCTCTAATACGTTTTAGCCGGTTACCACGGCCCTCATAATTTTTGCAATTAGTGGCTTTGTGGAGCCCTTCACACAGCATACATTTAAATTGTGAGTTAGGATTAATTGGTTGGTGTGGAACTCTGCCTGGGAATTGTGAATTAGGATTAATTGGTTGGTGTGGAACTTTGCCTGGGAATTGTGAGTTAGGATTAATTGGTTGGTGTGGAACTCTGCCTGGATCTCTACAGGCTCCTTGACCTTCTTGGATTGCAAAAAATTTAGCCTCATATTTAGAGGGCAAGGAGGCTCTTTCATCCTTTTTCTCTCCTTCCCTTTTATCCTTCTTGTAATCCTTGGATTGTAAATTATTTATAATGTCTAAGAGACTAGTTCTAATGTCTTCTACAGAAGGATAATCCTTTTTTGACTTCAACTGAACTTGATCTACAGTTAGGTTAGGCAATTTATCTACTAAGATAAGACAAAATTTTCATCCTATCTAGACACTTTGCAAGTACCAACTACAAGGTTATTGACTATACAAAGCGCCGCCACGTCAGCACGAACTAGGCGGACTCGAACCGCTGACCGAATGCGCAGGGACTCTGCACATTGCAAGCTCACGTCTCTACCAACCTTGCCACCCTGACGGGCTATCTACTAAGAAAGTGGACAACAACCAGCTAGATTCTTCTAAATTACAACCTGCATTTTCTGCTGTCTTCAAGTTACTCTCTAACTCTGCTCTAAATTCAGACAGAGATTGAAAATTATGAGAGGGTACTTTGATGTTAATCAATTTTCTTGCAAGGTCTCTCAACTTTTTATCTATGTTCTCGTAGGTTTTCTTCAGTAAATCTACCGCACTCTGATAGCTAGCGGTTTCTGAAGGAAATCCTGAAATGAGCTTGCCAGCATCACCCTTTATGTGACCTTTTAGGTAATTCAATTTATCCACTACAGTCAACTCTGATCTAACATGGATATTACTTTCGAACTGGTCCCAAAAGGAATCCCACTCCGCTATATCACCTTCAAACTCAGGCAGCTGAATAATGGGTAATTTGATTCTCTTAAGGCTCAAGTTCTTAGGCTGCTTTTCTTCTATCACATCATCAATCTTAAGGATGGTATTTTGTAAGCGATCTTCAAAATCAGCCTGATCACAGATTAATGCTTCCACTTTATCACCTTCCGCCTCGTTTACTAGAGTATCATATAGATTTGACATGATACTTATCTTTTTCTCTAACTGTGCTTTCCACACTTTAAGTTGGTGAAATTCCACATGATCCACCAGAGCTTCTTCAATTTGACCCAGTAACTTATTGCAGTGCCCTTTATGGCCAGCTAAAATTTTAAATGTGACCATAATGCCACCAATCTAATGAATAAATATGGAGACAGACAACATTTTAAATTTATGGAATTCAAATTGGTAAATAGTTAATTTGGAAGTTGAATTATGAGTAACTTGTTAGTTATGAATTTAAATTTAAGCCAAAAAAAAAAATATATTGACTCTAAACTAACAAGTTGGTAGTACCCAGAGTTAAAACTGAAATTCTTGTAATGGCTGCTGGGTTTGTGTCCAAATGTTATGATGATGCCTAATGGCTTTGGACACTTTGTTCCAAATATGTTGTCTGCCTTCAAAGTTTGGGTGTATCCCGTCCATGATCCGCAGATCCATCGGGAAGGTTTTTCCGCCCAACAAAATGATGTGGCCTTTGAGCTCACGCTGCAATTTTCTATTTATGGCCCTTGAGATCTTTTTGTAGCGCTCGGCCTCGACAAAGTGAGGATGGTTATGAACTTATGGGGGTAAATTATTGGTTCTATTGTGCACAAGACACAAGTGATCCCCTTTTCTGAAAAAGCCCGATGGATGACCATCAATCATATCCTCAAATAAACCATCCACACTAGTGGTCTCCTTGATGTCGTTACCTCCTATCAGGATGATAGCCAGATCATAACGTAGGGAGTCAAGGGCTTGTTTGAATTCTAAATATTCAAAAAAAGTATTGGCCCTTGCACCTCCCTTCCTAAATATGTCCATGTGCACTCCCGGAAACGGCTCGCTTCTCGGACGGAGTGAATCACAAGTGACGATGGAATGGCCAACATAAGCTACGTGATAGGTGGGGTAACTAGCCGCCGCCGCCATGATGGTAATCAAGGGTTCTATCCGGTTCGAAGGACCAAATTTTTCAGTTGTGGGAATTGAATTGATAGGATGATTTGAATGGTTACACTCCTAAATATAAATTAAAACACTGGTGCTTGAATTAAAATCACAACTGAAAAAGATAATTAAATTAAGGGACAACTAGAAATTAGCTAACTACCACTAAAAATATTTACCTGGTGGTAGTGACTGTCCAACTAATGTCACCAAGCTAAACCTTATTATTGAGATCTCAATAAGCTAGGAGAACTGTAGTGGGTTAACCGCCAGACCTCCTGCAAAAGGGTGTACTTAGCTGGCGACGTCTTAGATGTTGAAAATTGAAGACGATATTGCAGGCAGCCGAAACCTTCTCGATAGTACAAGCAGACACGTGGACGGGGATATTTGGGTTTAGTAATCCATGCTCTCAATGAATACTATTTGCAATATTTACACGAGAACACCACGAGGTGTCTCTAAAATGTGGATAAGGAGCAAAGGGGCGATGATCTTCTCGCTTCGGTGGCCTGTGACTAAAGAGGCCGAGTCAGCTGTCTTCCCCTCGTCGTCGGTTCGCTCCAAAGGTATACGAGACCAAATCAAGTTCCCAATAAATTTATATTACTCCTATGTTTACTACTATTTAATTTCAGTAAAATTCTTAATTATCTCTGGAGAAATTTATAATTTCCGACAATTATATATGGTAAAACTATATTCATTCGTAATATCACCAGCCCACTAATTAAATAAACCTAATCACTGAAGTCAATGATTACATGTGGTACTCCAAGGACTCGAACTTAGGACACTCACACCGAAATTCGGCGCACCAAGCATTAGGCTATGAGCACAGTTAAACATTTAAGCACATACTCACGATATATAATCCCTTTTCGAATACTGGATATTAATCTAAGCATATTCTTAAACCAAACTGCAGTATAATAGTTTTAACGATTGCACGATTGGAAGGTGTAATAAAATAAGGGAACGTGATGCATATCACAAAGACATAAATTCATAATCATATAAGGTAAAAAATAGTTATTCTTCTTAATTAATGTATGTATGTAATACCGATGCATTTACTTAAATCATTTGGCTACTGGAAGTGAAAATGGATAAGTGACCAAATATGGCATGGAACGAAAAAATAACGTTATTATAACCGGTTACAGGGATTTCAAAATAGCGTTTTTGCTCAGAAACAGTAAATATGATAACGTTTTCGTTTCCGTTTTTGTTCCGAGCATAATTTCGTTCGTTTCGGTTTTCGTTTTCGTTCCCTTAAACCGTTTCCAAGCCCTGCTTCTCATCCCTCCCAGTCAAACTAGAAACCACTGATTTCAAACAATCTACAATTACCTTCCTACAACACAAATATATTCTTAGAGAGCAGCTCATAGAGCTGAGAGATGACTATAAAGAACTCATTGAACTGACATTGACGATCCTTGGCGTGCCACCCACTCCTATTCACTGGAGAGCACAGGCGCTGTATGTACATTGTGCCAGATGGATGGCCAAGTTGATTTAATCAATACAAATATATCTATTCAATTCCCAAGATGTGGTAAAGTTGACCAATAGAGAGATCGCCCAGATAGAGCGGTTTCTTCAGTTTGGTGTATTGATATACACCAAGGCATGGATTTCTGCTCCAATGGCAACTGAAGCCCCTGCTCAAGACCTACAGTTCTGGTAAAACCTTCAAAGATATGAGGAGATCGATCGTGAAGTCGGTGCAGCTGCAAAAAGGGTTATGGAAAACCACCTGTAGTATCTGTCTGATGACCTCGTAGGCTTAGCAATTGTTCTCAGATCATGTATCTACCGAAGAAAAGTCAACGCTGGTTCAAGGATTGGCCCGTGATGCTAGTGAAAGAAATGTGAGAGGGAATGCTTCTATCATGACGAAAGAATCCATCACGCTTGGGGTTTTGCAACAACAAGAACACCACAACTGCTACATCGCTTTGGCATTGATGACTCTTTTCTTAGCTTGTTCCAAGAACTATGGATTAAAAATAAAAAATAAAAAGAGAGCAAAAAACGACTTTCAAAACTACGCCTTGTCAAAAACACTGCGAGCGCAGCGTAAAGCGTTTCAAGCTACAACACTGCAGTTTCCCCCCAAAAAGAGGAAACCAGCAAATTTTACAGACTTTGGCTAAAACGAAAAACAATCCCCAACACAGAAAAAAAGGAAAATTTTCTGGAAGGCACTAACTCCCTGTTTTTTAGATGCTGGGGACCTTGCATGTAATATGATTTCATATACATACTTTCTAGTTTAATTTCCCAAAAGGGGGGGGCGTAAAAATTAAAGAATTTTTTTTTTTTTTTTTTTATTATTTTCTCATTATTATTTATTGTTTAAAAAAATTTTTTTGATTTTCGCTTTTTAGCAGTAAGAAATTTTAATTTTTTTAAACTTTTTGCCTATGAGCCAATTCTTTTGGGAAATTTTGCCCCGCGCATAAACAACCCCAAAATGACGAGGTCTTGTCCCCCCTAAAAGTCAAGATGTATCTACCAAAAATCCCAAAATATATATATATTAAATTTATATTATATAAAATATATATATATATATTATATATAAATAATTTTATATTTTTAAAATATATAATATATTAAAATTATATATATTAATATATATATATATATATATATATTGTTATATGTGAGGACCGAATTCTATTTTCCGTTTTAGCAATGCGAACCCGAATGCGATATTTTTGGTTTTAAAAATATTCTCGTGCGAATGCGAATTGCTAATTTAAATAATATTTCAAGTAAAACACTATTTTTGATATCATACAGTACCTGAAACTTTTTTATTATTGAAAGGGTTTCACCCATAAAAAATATGTTAAAGTAAATTCCTTCAATTTTTAGTTTCCAGGTTGCAGGACGAGTACCCACCCTCAACAATCTTACATGAAATATCTTACATGAATTTATTATTGCAAAGTTTACACTTTGCAATGCTTGAATAATCCGAAAAACATTCCCAAACCACATGAGTGACTGGACGCCTTACGCGTAGGGTCTGCAATACGTTCTCTTTCAAAGAAAGATGATTGTCTCGTGGTGACAAGAAGAGGGGTATATCTTCTGCAGTATGGCGCACGGGGGGATGATTGAGTTCAGAAAAATGACTTGAGGGGGTACCTGCCCCTCTGTTGGGGGGTAAGGATGGAGGTAGTGTTCGAGGGGCTATTTGGCCCAGCCTACCCTAGCCCCACCCCATTCTTTTTAAATAATGCCGCTAAACATTAATTATTTATTTTTTTGCTTGTGTTTTTGTTACGTTTTTTTTTTTCTTTTTGTAAGTTTATTTTGGGGGGAAAAAATTTCGAAATTTTCGAAACAAAGCGAGTGGGAGTGCGAATGGAAGCGTGCGAAAATTGAAAAAAAAATGCGAAATGCGGTCCATCCTATAAAATATAATGGTTAATATATAATATAATATTATATATATAAAATATATATATATATATATTTTATATATTTGTATATAAATTTCATTTATTATTATATATAATAATTATAAATAAATATATATATATATATATATATAAAAGATAGGGTAATAATAATAATAATAATTTAAAAAGATAATAATAATAATAAAGAAAATTTATTAAATTTTATATATAATATATTTTATAAATTATTTTAATATAATATATATATATATATTTAAAAATTTTATATTTTATATTTTTTAATCTATACCAGGTTAGGCAGGGCTCTCAAGGGACCAAAAAACGGGATCTCCGGTTGTGTTTTTTTCCCTTTTTGGTTTTAAAACCCTTTAAATACAAATACATTCACTGCCGTTCGGGACTACACCAACTCCCCAAGCCCTCCTCAGCTCCTCAGGACGGGAGTAGCCCCCCGGGGTGAGTGGCTTATGCCCGGGTGTCCCAGTGGACTGGATCCCAAAACGGGAGAGGCGGCCGGGGAGTCTCACCGGGGTTTTGGCCTCACCCGATCCTCTGCGGCTGGGTAAAGGGCCCTGAGGGGGGATTGGGAAAGGCACCGCCAGGACGCCCTTTAAACTGACGACGTGCGGGGGCCACCCGGGGGTTGTAGGGCAGGGAACACCGCGACCCGCCTTCCCCGCTGCCGGGGACTACCCGTCCTCCTGCAGATTTTTGGAAGCAGGAAGGGAGGGGGAGGAGATGTGATGGGCGGGAAAACGGAGTGGGAGTGGGGGGGGTGCTCTCACGGTGACGAGGGGGCGTCGCCCCGGAGTGGGGATAGGAGTAGGATGTCTCACGGGACTAAGGGGTTCTTAACCGGAGTAGGGAAAGGGTTGTTGTGATGGGAAGGAAGCTTGGGGGCTTGGCGCCCCAACCAGGGCTGACTGTCCGTGGGCGTGTTGTTGTTGTTGTAGATTGCCATCCACGGAGAATGACGGGGCCTACAGCCATAAAGGCGGCCCACGTCCGTGGGGGTGGTTCTGCGCTCCTTTTATACACCCGGGGGGGTCACGATGTGCCCCGCAGATCCCCCCCGTGTTCCCCTCGTGGGTGTGTCTTCGTCATTATATATAGGTTATATTAAAATAATTTTATATATTATAAAAATAATATATATATTATTATATATAAAATTATGTATTTTATATATTTACTCGTTAAATGTATACGGTAAAATATGTAAATAATTATATATTAAAATATATATAGCTATATATTAGTATATTAATAATATATAATATATATATAAAATATATATATATTAAAATATAATATATATATATATATATATATATATATATATATTATATATATATATATATATATATATATATATATATATATATATTTTATATATATATTATATATATATATATATATTATATATATAATATATATATAGATATATATATAATATTAATATATTTATATATATACTTATATATTATATATCTTAATATATAATATATTATATATATTATATATGATTTATATATATATATTATATTATATATATATAACGTTAACTTTGCAAATATATTCAGTGAAAAACATGTATTAAGACAATATTCTATATACTCTTAAGCTCTTAAGACTAGATAGTATGAAAAATTCGCGGCCATATATCTTCAATGGAGGCGGTGCTGCGTACATTCTATGATTATTCTATGTTATAGTATAGCTTAATTATCTCTCATACCTACCATGGTTATTATGGATCATGTTATTATCTAATAGCAGTACATAACACAGGGCTGTAACCAGATACTTACAGGCACATGGATTGATCAGGTGGAGGAACACTGCTCATGTCGCTAGCCGCAGCTATGCGTATACCAGAGCTTCGTTGAATGCTATTCCTGGGTCACGTGAGGCAGTCTAGAAAGTACATCCAGGCGTCGGCCAGTACAGCCTTCACCAGTGTGAGGGAGAACGGCGTTGCGCATCAGTACGGAATTGACAGAGTTCTCTGTGCTACTAGTACATGAGCACCATGATCCCATAAACAAACACAATTGGTAGTTGAATCTCGACATGTTATTACGGAGAAAAGCATTGACATGATGGACGCCTGGCGATACAGTCATCGTACAAGCGCTACTCGATCCCAGCCATCAGGCGCGATGGGAGGGTGCATCTCGAGATGGACACGTACGACTCAGGCTGGATGCGGGCGTGACGTCACTGATGCCTAGTTCCTCCTTCCTACCCGCCGCGATGCATTGCCACTCACTAGGCGGGCACCTACGGACATCATATGGGCTGGCTGGGTCGAGTTCCACATTAGTGACTTATTTTTTTATTAACTGCTGCACCTGATGGCAAGGGTCAGGTATAATGAGGATTTCATTAACTCGGCCATCATCTGCCGCCAGTGCCCCCGGATTTTCCCCGCTTTGGTGGTTGGGCTGATTTTTGGTTGGTTTATATTTTGCTTGGATGATAGGGGGCTGTTTTTCATTCTTTTGCTAATTTTTGGCATTAAATTATCTCTCTCTCTCTCTCTCTCTCTCTCTCTCTCTCTCTCCTCTCTCTCTTCTCTCTCCTCTCTCTCTCTCTCTCTCTCTCTCTCTTCCTCTCTCTCTCTCTCTCTCTCCTCTCTCTCTCTCTCTCTCTCTCTCTCTCTCTCTCTCTCTCTCCTCTCTCTCTCTCTCTCTCTCTCTCTCTCTCTTCCTTTCTCTCTCTCTCCCTCTCTTCTCTCCTCTTCTCTCTCTCTCTCTCTCTCTCTCTCTCCTCTCTCTCTCTCTCTCACTCTCTCTCTCTCTCTCTCTCTCTCTCTCTCCTCTCTCTTCTCTCCTCTCTCCTCTCTCTCTCTCTCTCTCTCTCTCTCTCTCTCTCTCTCTCTCTCTCTCTCCTCTCTCTCTCTCTCTCTCCTCCTCTCTCTCTCATCTCTCTCTCTCTCTCTCTCTCTCTCTCTCTCTCTCTCTCTCTATCTCTCTCTCTCTCCTCTCTCTCTCTCTCTCTCCTCTCTCTCTCTCTCTCAGTTTAATGAATGAATTACTGTATGGGTATATGGGACTCAACAAATACTTATCTCAACTTTACTTTTTAGTGTTTTAAAACTGCAAAATATTGCAGCAAACTAGCTATTGGAGGAGCTAGAAAGAAGGATCACGTTACTCCTATCATAAAAGAGTTAAAGTGGTTAACAATTAAAGACAGATATATTTATGAAAAATGTTTCGCTGTTTATAAGGCTGTCAATGGGTTGTGTCCATATATGGGTTGTGTCTAGATACTAGTGGTATCTAGTTTTCCATTGTCAGGGAAAATACAGCCAGTACAACAAGGCAGCTAAAAGACCTTTATGTGCCAAGAGCCAGAACAGACTGGTGCCAGACCCATCACTGTACAAAGGCCTTAACTATGGAACAATTTGCCTTCATGCATCATTAATTATGGAAGTCTACACTTTTAAGTCTTGACTTATAAATTTACTTTTAATTGACCCTAAGTGAACTATAATTTGTTTCCCCATATCAAATAGCAGTTGCATATGTTATTAGTAGTATTTTAAAGATATTTGAAGTGACTTTTAGTTCTTAATGTTTAATGTTATATTTAATTTCCTTTTAATGTTTCATTTGACTTTCTTTTTATGTATTTTTTTTTTATTGCTTATTACTTTCAGAAGTTTCATTTTTAGTATATATTGCATAGAACATGTGATGCATGTGATGCATGTGATGTAAGTTTGATAGTATAACCATGTTTCATGGAAATAAAGATATTTATTTATTTATTTATTTACTCCTCTCACTCCTTCTCTCAGAGTCTTCTCCTTCATCTTCGGTCGGATAACACTTCATGCAACCGGCACATACATACCTGAAACATAGACTGTGTTACTATTGCAGATTAAACCCTTGCCATGAAAGGAAATAGAGACAGACAGCATTATGAGTGTTTGTTCATACATGACAATAGTCATGTTCATAGTTTCATCCTAAATTTTACCGATATTTGCCACCTTTATAGATAAACAAGCTAAATATACAAGGAAATGCAAATAATATAAAAAGTATGTTGTTGATGTGTACCTATATAGAAGTTTTATAAGGACAAGTAAAAATTAATAACAGAAGCAAATAATCCAACTATACACTAAAATAAAAAATATATTTAAACCTCAGATTTTAATGCACAAAGGGCCAGTGTAATACTGATTGGTCAGATAATTGCAACCAAAGTAGCCAGTAAATACGATTAACATTCATATTCAACAAATACAATTTCTCATAACTAGTTTCATACTTCTTTATTTCCTATATGCAGAAACACTCTTGACCCATAACCTAATCCTACTTAATGTCACCAAACCGAACGTATTAGGTATATACACTGACGCTCCTGTAGTACTTTTTCAAAGTTTAGTGTATACACTGAACCCTCGCTTTTACGGACCTTTAGATAACAAATATCGGCTTCAACACTTTTTCTGCCAGTCCGGTATATGCGTGCTTTTACCGAATAAGTTCCGTATATGCGTTGTACGGTTCTGATTGTTTTTAATTGCCCTGTTTGTGTAGTATTTGTGATGGCTGCATGTATGCAAGTATACGAACTTTCGTCAGATGTAACGGACAAAGTTCACGATACACGGAATAAGTCGGAAATAGGGAACTTTCACCTCATATTAACGACCACAATTTGTTATATGCGAAAAGTTCGGATCACTCGGATAATTATAACCTCGCATCCTTCCCCCAATTTGTTCGTCAAAGCGAGGGTTTACTATACATCATTTACACCATTAATTATATGTCAACATAAAAATCAGGTACACCAAAAAATAGCCATTAATCCTTCTTTCAGAAACATACTAATTTAACCAAAATATACAGAAATACACCATATATATATATATATATTATATATATATATATATATATATATATATATATATATATATATATATATATAATATATAATATATATATTATATATATGTATGGTAAATCTTAAGAACAAGGGCTCCACCCCCTATCTTCTTCTTATAGCCAACAAGCTTGGGGACATGATGGAAACCGGGTTTTTTGGGTGGAGGAGCACACACATAAGGGAACTATGGCCCCCACAAAAAAATCCATAAACTAGGGAAATTTCCCTAGTTCATAGACTTTATCGGGGCCATATTTCCCTTATATGTGTGCTCCCCCACCCAAAAACTCCGGTTTCCACCATGTCCCCAAGCTTGTTGTCTATAAGAAGAAGAAGAAGAAGATAGGAGGTTGAGCCTTTATTCTAAAGATGATGAAACTCTACAGACCTAACCTAGCACCCCCCCTCGAGCCCATCGGGCTGTGCACTAACCTAACCTAACCTGACCTGACCTGACCTAACCTAACCCTACTGGACTTAGTTTTTCTCAAGAACCTGAAATTTAATATCGGCCAAGTAGGCAAGTAAGGATCGGCACTCATTAAAATCTAAACAGATGTGTTAAGGACAGTAAGTATAACACATAGAGCCAACATTTGGGTCAGCTTACCGTGGAGCCCTTGTTCTTAAGATTTTCCCTCAACGCAATGCTAGTCATTTCCACAATACCTATCAGCACCTCTACCTACACATTAATATTGTTCATGTCCGTCAACAGTAATGTCATGCATACTTAAGATATCTTGCAATGTTTTGTGGTGAAATTCGGATGATGGTGAAGGTTTATGGTACTCTCGTCCCCGTCGGCGAGAGTTCCAACATTTTCACGTTCTCAACAAGTGTGAGAGATCTCTAAGAACCAAAATTGGAGCATAACGAATCAGCGAAAACGTTTCCGGTCTGCTTTTGATAGCATAATTAGTAAAATTAGAAAAACAACGTCTTGTGTTAATGTTAAAAGACTCGAGAAAGTTATTTCACCAGACGACGTTCTCCTATTACCATGTCATTCCATTTTAGCTCTATTAGTGTGGTCCGAAAGTTAAGCCCGTGCTACTAAATGTACAAATCTGGCAAATTTGTGCCATATTATCAGCGAAATTCAGCAAAAACTACTACGTCGCAGCTAGGGACTATTGTCCGGCTGATAAGACATGATCATTCTTTCACCAGTTTTAAAGTTTTCCTGTCGTGTCATTAACCTTGTATATTCTTGTTCGTGGTCTTAAGGTATGTCCATGCTTCTGAATGTACATCTATGTGTTTACTTGTGTCCTGTTATTTGTAATTACAGTATTTCTACGCCGATACTCACTGTCTGAGAATCTCTGCCCGTCCCGCCATATTTGTTGTTATCTCTGACGTCACGGCAACAAGCGGTAAGAAGCCGTGGTAAGCGGCTTCAAGCCATAAGAGGCTCTCGCTTCTTATGGCTTCTTACGGCTTGACCAGCTGGGCCAATCCGTAAGAAGCCGGCTTCTTAAAAGTGCCTCGCCATAACAGAAAACGCAAGCTGCAAGAAGCCGGCTTCTTACGGCTTCTTCACCAAAATTCGCCTATAGTCTATTCACTTAAGCTGGATTTTTGGGAGCTGCTCGATTCCTACCCGAGTTTGTAAGGACGTCGCTGATTGGCTGATAGACTCGGGCTGGGTGGTGGTGGTGGTGGTACCTTGCCTCGCCGCTACCAAAACCCTTGCGTTGCCTCAGAAAAATATTCATATTTCTTTGCTTAACTCACCTCTTACACAAGATAGGCCTATTTTGTTTGCATCAGTGAATCAGGCAGTGATTGGTCAACAATAACACGCTATTCGTAACTCAATAGGGTAAAAAATAAAGTCATGACTGAGTATCACAAGAGTAGGCAGATTTTCAGCTTTCAATGCATTGAAATGTTGTACTCCTACCCGATATTACCAAGCTACCAGATGATATTTAGGTTAAACTGAGCCTACTATCGTGTTCACGATATATTGCTGCATATCTTGAGAATAAAAAAATTCAGTAAGACGACACCAATATTAAGATAATTGAAGGAAAGTAAAACAGTGTATAAACATTTGTTCTTGCATTTTTTGCTTCAACTCGCTGTAACTCCATCAGCTTTGCTCGCATTAAATTTTGAATCGCTGTTTCAAAATCCTCACAATTTTCCGATTCTTAAAGTATGTAGCACGTACCAATAAGGAAAAAATGATGTGGTCAAAGTGGTTAATAAAGTAAAACTACTGAAACTGGCGCCGTGACTGGTGAGCCTCTGATAGCACTCCCCAGAACTCATTTGGCCTGTGGGACCAATGCTTTCCAGTCACGGTGCCAGTTTCAGTAGTCTTATTTCAGTAGTCTTTATTAACCACTTTGACCACATAATGTTTTCCTTATTGGTACGTGCTACATACTTTAAGAATCGGAAAATTGTGAGGATTTTGAAACAGCGATTCAAAATTTAATGCGAGCAAAGCTGATGGAGTTACAGCGAGTTGAAGCAAAAAATGCAAGAACAAATGTTTATACACTGTTTTACTTTCCTTCAATTATCTTAATATTGGTGTCGTCTTACTGAATTTTTTTATTCTCAAGATATGCAGCAATATATCGTGAACACGATAGTAGGCTCAGTTTAACCTAAATATCATCTGGTAGCTTGGTAATATCGGGTAGGAGTACAACATTTCAATGCATTGAAAGCTGAAAATCTGCCTACTCTTGTGATACTCAGTCATGACTTTATTTTTTACCCTATTGAGTTACGAATAGCGTGTTATTGTTGACCAATCACTGCCTGATTCACTGATGCAAACAAAATAGGCCTATCTTGTGTAAGAGGTGAGTTAAGCAAAGAAATATGAATATTTTTCGAGGCAACGCAAGGGTTTTGGTAGCGGCGAGGCAAGGTACCACCACCACCACCACCCAGCCCGAGTCTATCAGCCAATCAGCGACGTCCTTACAAACTCGGGTAGGCATCGAGCAGCTCCCAGCCCAGGAATCCATCTTAAGTGAATAGACTATAGGTTAGGTTAGGTTAGAAAAACGTCAGGTTAGGTTAGGTTAGGTTAGGTGTAGGTCTACCAATTCCATCGTAACTTTGTGTGGGAATCACAATGAGGTTATTTTCAAGAAAATCCTGTGGTTAGTTTCGGAGCTACAGCCATGCGTAGAGGGCCGCCACCCTGCCGAAAAGGGCGACACATGGGGAATATGCGA
>JACEEZ010022328.1:165000-170000 GCA_016584305.1 Chionoecetes opilio | reverse complement strand
CCTCCTCCACGCCGGATTGTCTCTTACAGATACAACCCGATGGGAAGGATCGGTTTCAGGGTAGCGTGCCACATGCCCATATAGCCGAAGTTGGCGTTGACGGACTATGCAGGTAATAGGCCTCGATTCAGTCTCACGGTGCAATCGTTGATTTAACACGTAATCATCCCAGAGATACCCCATGATTCTGCGAAGACACTTATTACCAAAGGCATTGATTCGTCTCTTCAAGTCATTATTTAGTGTCCATGTCTCACAACCATATAGTAAGACAGGGATCACAAGCGACTTGAAGATCCGGATCTTTGTCCTCCTGCACAGGTACCGACAACGCCAAATACTCCCGCTGAGCGAGTCCATAGCACCGTGGGCTATGCCAATCCGCCGTAAGACTTCTTGACGTGACTCGCCGTCATTATGGACTGCGCTACCAAGGTATGTAAAACTTTCCAAGATCTCAATGTCCTCACCGCAAGCATGAACAGACTGTACTGCTTCATCTAGTAAGTCTCCAAACACCTGGACCTTGGTTTTAAGCCAGGAGACCTCAAGTCCCAAAGGCTTTGCCTCCTCGTGCAGCGCCTCGAGAACCATCACCAGGACCTCCAGGGACTCAGCAAAGATTACTGCATCATCGGCAAAAACAAGATCAGTGATCTTGGTGTTACCGACGGATGCTCCACAATCACTTTGATCTACAACCTTGTCCAATACCCAGTCCATACAAGCGTTGAAAAGTGATGGGGCAAGGACGCACCCTTGCTTCACTCCTGTATTAACAGGAAAGAAGCTGGATACACCTGCTCCACACTTCACAGCACTCTCAGTCCCAGAATACAGACCGGTTATCAAACCAATAGTCCTTGCAGGAATCCTGCGAAGCTGCAGAAGATCAAAGTGACTCACGATGCACTGAGTCAAACGTCTTCTTGAGATCAACATAGGCTGCAAGCATCCCCTGTCGAAACTCACGTCGGCGTTCCACCAGGACACGAAGCGCTAGGATACGGTCCGTTGTTGACTTACCAGGCGTGAACCCAGACTGCTGAGGTCTCTGATGATTCAGCAGATGACTGCGGATCCGTGTCAGCAATAGATGGGCAAGCACCTTGCCTGGCACGCTGAGCAGTGTAATACTGCGGTAATTGTTGCAGTCCTGACGGTTCCCTTTCCCTTTCCAGATAGGGACGACCAGCCCCCTTTTCCAGTCAGGAGGAATGGTACCTGATTGCCACACGGCAGTCAGGACAGCATGCAACCCGCGGATCATGGCCTCACCCCCAGCTTTGAGGAGCTCCGCACTGATATTACAAACACCAGCTGCCTTTCCAACCCTCAACTTAGCTACAGCCTCTCTGACTTCGTCAAGAGAGGGTGCGGTTTCGTCAATGAGAGGATCGGCATCAACTGCCTGTAATCCACACCAGACGTCTGTAAATCGAAAAAAGTTGTCTTGGCGACTTTAGTGTTATCTACGGTAGGGAGTTTCGATCCAAGTGTAAACTAATACCGAAATAATGCACAACACAAGAAATATCGTCAAAATCAAAGAGCAGTTCGTAGCGGTTGTTTACTAAGTGAGGGCCGCGGCGAGACTGACCGTCACTGACGCGCACAGTTGCCGAGTAGCTTGTTCGGCAACCGAGTTATCGTACGGCAACCGGTGCAATTATGAGTTTGAAATTCTGTTCGTGAACCGAATTGTTCGAAAAGGGAGACGTTCGAAACCCGAGGTTTGACTGTATATAATATATATATATATATATATATATATAATATATATATATATATATATATATATATATATATATACGAACAAAGAACCGGATCTTCAAGTCGCTTGTGATCCCTGTCTTACTCTATGGTTGTGAGACATGGACACTAAATAGCGACTTGAAGAGACGAATCGATGCCTTTGGTATTAAGTGTCTTTGCAGAATCATGGGGTATCGCTAGGATGATTACGTGTCAAATCAGCAATTGCACCGTGAGACTGAATCGAGGCCTATTACCTGCATAGTCCGTCACCGCCAACTTCGGCTATATGGGCATGTGGCAAGCTACCCTGAAACCGATCCTTCCCATCGGGTTGTATCTGTAAGAGACAATCCGGTGTGGAGGAGGCCAAGGGGGCGCCCACAAGGCTCGTGGCTGGGGCAAGTTGATGTTACTTGTCGTAAGCTGCTTGGTATGGGAAGGGAGCCTGCATGGGGACTCGCGCGTGGTGACCCCCGGGAGGGCGTCGTAGGGTGGGCGAGGCGACGCGCCCCCCGGCGTATGCCCCCAATGATTGATATGTATATATATATATATATATATATATATATATATATATATATATATATATATATATATATATATATATATATATACATATATATATATATTTATATATAATATGTATATATATACATATATAAGTATATATATATATATATATATATATATATATATATATATATATATATATATATATATAGTATATATATATATATATTTTTATTTGTATATATAATCATATTTTTTTTATTATATAAATAATAATATTATATATATATATATATATATATATATATATATATATATACACACACACAAACCTCGATTTCCCTGACCTCGATTTCCCGGATATCGGATTTGCCGGACAAAATCCGAGGTCCGGGGATATGTCAGTCTCGGACAATTTTTTTTTTTTTTTTTTTTTTTTTTTTTACGTTGAAATGCCTGGTCCTGTTCGTAAATTGACCAAGTTGTCCGGCGGTCCGAGCGTCTCCTGTCACCCCTGGTCAGTGTCCGCGCCTCCCGCCAGGTGGCAGCATGCTCAGTGGTCGTATTGTTTACATTTGGGCACACTAACATTCACGGTTCACCTGCACAGCCTCCGTCAGTCACCTGACTCCCACTACCCCTGGTGCAAGAACATTTCTGAGACTATTAAACACTTTCTGCTGCCTCCCGCCAGGTGGCAGCATGCTCAGTGGTCGTATTGTTTACATTTGGGCACACGACACTCACGGTTCACCTGCACAGCCTCCGTTAGTCCCCTGACCCCCACTCCCCCTGGTGCAGGAACGTCTCTTGAGACTATTGAACACTTTCTGCTGCCTCCCGCCAGGTGGCTGCATGCTCAGCGGACGTAAAAGTCCGCGGCGGGGTAGTTGATATTGTCGGTTGCCGGACAGTAAATACTAGAGTAGGATAAACGTCCGGGGGTGGGTAATGGCATCGGACGTTTTTTTTTTTTTTTTTATTTTTTTTACTTGCGATTTCCGGACTTATGCGGTTCCCGGACCAGTGCTCCCCCTATTAGTCCGGGAAATCGAGGTTTGTGTGTATATATATATATATATATATATATATATATATATATATATATATATATATATATATATATATATATATATATATATATATATATATATATATATATATATATATATATATATATATATAATATATAAATATATATATATATATATATATATAAATATCTATATATATATATATATAAATATATTATAATATATATATATATATATATATATAATATATATATATATATATATATATATATATATATATATAAAAGGCTTGCGCGGATGATCTCTGCGCCAGAATCCGTTCATCGAGATTTACCGCGCAGATTTAAAGTTGCTTCCCAAGCTATAATAAAATGCAGAAGGCATGAATCGTATGTCTGACAGCGACGTACATCATCTTGCACACTCACTGGTGTGTGGGAGGGAGGGTTCCCCTCCTTCTCCTCCCTCCATAGGCGGTTGACTGTTTGCATGATTTTGAACTTATAGCCTGCAGCGTTCCCCTACATTCCGTGTTTTTGCCAGCTTTTGCTGGATTACATAATGGGTGGAAAATATACGAATGGCATAACGATTCAAGCAATCATTGATCTTTACAAGACTGGGATCAATAATAAGGAAATTTGCCAGCTTAAAGGACTAAAGCTTAGAACAGTGCAAAATTTGATCCGCCGATTTAAGGCTGGCGGAGAGGTGAATCTCCCGCTCCCAAAAAAACAACCAGGAAAAAGAAAAAAAGCCGTGTAACAGAACCAGGAGCGTGTTAAGGCGACAGCTTGATGCCAATCCTAGCCTTACAGCCAGAGAACTGAAGGAGGAAAATCATACTCTTCTTGGTAATGTGTCGCTTCGTACTGTACATTAAACTTTGAAACGTGACCTTGGCTACAGGTGTTACCGGGCGCGGAATAAGCCACTGATAAATGACCGCCAAAGGAAGAAAAGGCTTCACTTTGCAAAGAAATACAGAGATTGGCCTCTCGACAAGTGGCGGGCTGTGCTGTGGAGTGACGAAAGCACATTTTGTGTGAGTGGAGGAGGACCAGCAAAAGTGTACCGTCGCCCCGGCTCAGATCCCACCGAGCCTCGCTACACACGAAAGACCACAAAACACCCTCCCAGTTTAATGGTGTGGGGTTGCTTTTCTTTTCATGGTATTGGGAACTTAGTTATTTTCCCAAAGAACACAACTGTTAACAAAGTGGTTTTTTTGATCTTTTAAATGACCACCTGGAGGACTGCTTTGAAAAGACACAGGCACAGATTTTCCAACAGGATGGAGCATCCTGCCACACAGCTCGAGATGTGATACAGTGGCTTGATGACTGCAAGATTGGGAGAATAGATGACTGGTCAGGTAATTCTCCCGATATATCACCCATAGAAAATCTTTGGGCCATCACTAAAGGCAAACTCTGCTCACGTGACACCTCTACACTCTCCAAGCTTGAAATGGAGCTCCGAAAGTGTTGGGAAGAATTTAAGCCTGAGTTCCTTCAAAATCTTGCTGACAGTGTACCACGTCGCCTTCAAAGGGTCATCAAGAGGAAGGGCTACGCAACGAAATACTAACTACAATTGTAAGTGTTGATATTCTACATTATTTTGTTATAAACATGGTGCGTCATATGTGTAAACATTCCCTTTTCGGAGGCGCGCAGTGATTATCCGCGCAGACGT
>JACEEZ010022328.1:157500-160000 GCA_016584305.1 Chionoecetes opilio | reverse complement strand
TTTTATACGCGCTACTGTATACAAAATGTGGAAATATTTGTATGGCCTTTGATAAACACAATATTATATAATTCAGTATGGGAGGAGTGTCGATTGTATTATTTGAGTACAATTTTACTTCGAGAACCAGATAATGTCATTTATTCTGATTGGTTCCACTTTTTTGCTGACATATTTACGAATATTATATGTAAGTTTAATTTCGATCAACCTATCCTATATCACTGACAATAGATATTTTCAATGTTCTTACGCAACTAAAATTCTATCATATTGTTTATCAAAGACCATACAAATATTTCCAATTTGTGTATAACTGAATGCGTATAAAATTGAGTACTTAACAGTAACTATGCAATGCTTTGTTGGTCATATTTGAATAAACGAATAATGAAAATTTAGAAACTCTACAGAACTGCTTCCATGCCCAGTGACACAAATTACTCCCACTTCCGAGTTTGTACTAAATCGATTGAGTTGTTGAAAGTAGGAAATATTTGATTCCATGTTGTCTTCAACAAATACAGTACACAGTATCTTAACACAACTTATCACTTCGGAAACACAATGAAAACTGGCTGACTGAGTGGTTTGTGTGACAGAGGGTCGATAATTATTTGATATCACTAGGCTTTGACGTCAGAGGAGTGCTGACTTAATCACACCTGAGAGAGTGACCCACTCATCAGTCATCATTAAGGTCCATTTGCCCATTCATGTGAGAAACATTTGATCTTTACGAATTTGCACAATTTATGAGCAGGATAGCTCATTTGCCCAGTGTATGAATTGGGTGGTGACATATTGCTCAGTTCGTGAACTGGGCAAATTTTTTGCCCAGTTTATAACCTGAACAATTTCACAAACGGGATGTAATATATATATATACATATATATATATATATATATATATATATATATATATATATATATATATATTATATATATATATATATATAATATATATATATATATATATATATATATATATATATATATATATATATTATATACAGTATATATATATATATCTTCACGTACTTGAGGTTATTTTGCAAATATATCAAATATTGTCCAATGAACTAAAACAGTGAGCTGACCTGCCATCTGGTGGCCGTCTGGGAACCTCCCGTCAGCTCCAGGACGTCGGGTCTAGGGGTGTCAGGCTAGACTTATTTTCCATTATTCCCTACCAAACCAGCTACAATTAAGTTTTGTCATGGTCAACATAAGTTTATGCAAAATGAAAATATACGAGTTTTACATTATTCATGGCGTTATAATGAGGATTGCTGGCAAAATAGAAGCATATTCGACCACGTGTGTCCTACAACATTCTATCAGATACTGTAGAGGAATGCTTCAAGGCGGGTGTATGGGTAAATAATACCTTCTCTTTGCATGCATGAAGGTAAAATTTACCCATACACCCGCCTTGAAGCATTCCTCTACAGTATTTGATAGAATGTTGTAGGACACACGTAGTCGAATGCTTCTATTTTGCCAACAATTCTCAATATAACGCCATAAATAATGTAAAACTCGTATATTTTCATTTTGCATAAACCTATGTTGACCATGACAACACTTAATTGTAGCTGGTTTGGTAGGGAATAATGGAAAATAAGTCTAGCCTGACACTTCTAGACCCAACGTCCTGGAGCTGACGGGAGGTTCCCAGACGGCCACCAGATGGCAGGTCAGCTCACTGTTTTAGTCCATTGCCGAATTATATTTTAGAGCTCTTGTATTTAGTCCCATTGAATCATTACAAAATGTCGCAAGATGTGAAGATAAAGGAACATTTGATATGACACAGTACTATGCTATTCTACTTTTTCCTATGATTGACAGTGAAGTCGCTTAAAACATAATTTTCAGAAAAGTCAAGGAATGTAACACTTCCTTCTAACACTAACATCGTCATACGTCATGCTACACTTACGATATAATTATCTTTATAATACCTTCATCACTGGCTTCATGTACTGATATCACAAGGTACAAAAGTCGTGAACTTATTCAATATCTACGACAGCAATAATTTGCTAATTCGTTTTCGTAGCTTCGGAGCAGTTTGAGTCACACATTCTTGAAAGACTAGCCATCCACTGAGTGGGGCTTCGTGGCAAGGCGTCACTCACTCACACAGGGGAGTTCCAATAGCTACCTGGTCACCTACAGCTATATGACTAGCTCTGAGGAGTATGGTGACATAGGTACACTGAAACATAGTTCCATAGGTACAATGTTGAGAGCAAAACACAGACATAATGGGATAATTAGGTGATCTACTCGTAACTGTAGTACCGGTTGAATTGATATTTGATTGACTTCACAGCATTACTACAGAGCGTAACTTTCAATCAGTTATTGTGGAGACGGACTAAGTTTTCTTTTTCATGAAACATCATTGCATCGACACAGTTGTACGAACAAAACAGCGATGTAGCTACGTGTAGGCTACAGGCCGGCAGGAGCAACACTGTAATAGTACATG
>JACEEZ010022328.1:145000-152500 GCA_016584305.1 Chionoecetes opilio | reverse complement strand
TGTCTCGCTCAGCGAGACAATCTGCCACATACCGCCCGCCAAGCCGTCTGTATGTAAAAGCCTGCGCCTGAGATTGATGACGTCACGGACGGAGTCTGTACGAGGCCACCGAGATGACAAGTCTACCTACCTAATTATATGTTTATCAGTATAAAAGATATATTGTTATCTTCGAAAATGTTTGTTCTATAATATTATCAAATAAAAACCCATAAAACACACTAAAGAAATGCCATTATGAGACTCAAGAAATATGCATGAACTTAAACTCTTCGCCATTTAATATTTTTCTCGAAAACATTTTACATGGAGAACATCAATAGAAGCGGAATTTAGTTAGCTTTCCATTGCTATATTTTGTTTTCTGATAAATGAATTAGCAGCATGCATAAATTAGCGTTAACTAAATACATAACATCATGAAATCGGGTAATTTCGTACCTAATATATGTTTATCAGCATAAAAGATATATTGTTATCTTCGGAAATGTTTGTTCTATAATATTATCAAATAAAAAACCGTAAAACAGACTAAAGAAATGCCATTATGAGACTCTCAAGAAATATGCATGAACTTAAACTCTTCGCCATTTAATATTTTGCTCAAAAACATGTTACATGGAGAATATCAATAGAAGCGGAATTTAATTAGCTTTCCATTGCTATATTTTGTTTTCTGATAAATGAATTAGAACCATACATAAATTAGCGCTAACTAACTAAAAAGATCATGAAATCGGGTAATTTTTCACGATTGATGATGTTATTTATTTAGTTAACGCTAATGTATGTATGGTTCTAATTTATTTATCAGAAAACAAAATATAACAATGGAAAGCTAATTAAATTCCGCTTCTATTGATATTCTCCATGTAAAATGTTTTCGAGCAAAATATTAAATGGCGAAGAGTTTAAGTTCATGCATATTTCTTGAGTCTCATAATGGCATTTCTTTAGTGTGTTTTACGGTTTTTTATTTGATAATATTATAGAACAAACATTTCCAAAGATAACAGTATATCTTTTATACTGATAAACATATATTAGATAGGAAATTACCCGATTTCATGATGTTATGTATTTAGTTAACGCTAATTTATGCATGCTGCCAATTCATTTATCAGTAAACGAAATATATCAATGGAAAGCGAATTAAATTCCGCTTCTATTGATATTCTCCATGTAAAATGTTTTTGAGCAAAATATTAAATGGCGAAGAGTTAACAGTGGGTGAAAGGTGGGTGCAATGAGAGCCGTTCCGCCCGTACATCCTCACTCGCTGAAAGCTCGGCTCCTACTGACTTGTGGAGCCGACTCTGCTAATAACGTCACGTCCATCCCGCTCTCCCAGACGCAGGCTTTTACATAGAGACGGCTTTGCCGCTACTCCCCGGCGCTCCACACGTCTGCACATATATACCGTCGCCGTATAGGTTGGAAATGGGTGCTAAGCTCTCTGGAAAGGCACAGCTTTCTTGCTGCACCCATACAGGATGCAAGTATATGCCATATCGCAAAAATAATATATCAGAAACACCCAAAATTCTTCAAGTACTAAAAAAAAATTCTGAGTCTACGTGTATTTGTATCAGGGCCGGGCTGGGACGCTTCCTGCTGTAACGTCACCAGCATGTTTCCCGCCACGGCTGGAATGGGGCTGTTGTTTTTCCCGCGCTTTTTACAAAAGTCATGTTTTTAGGGAAATAAGGCGTGGAAATTAATTATTTTTTTGTGGATTAGGTATTTTGAATGACCATTCAACATAATTATGCAAAGAAAAAATGGGTCTGGACGATTACTTTAATTAAATAAAGCGTCGATGGCCTGTTATGCAGCGTATGGTTCTGGCAATCTTTTGTTTCTTCTTGGGGTAAAGATACTGGATAATTATTATTTTGTAAGAAATTCTGGATGCTTTTCATTGTTCATTTTAGGAGACGCATTTGTGGTGCATATTGGAGCCACATGACTGATTAGACTGATTAGAGGTTGCTAAACAGGGCAGTTGTCCACTGATGACGTGCTGCCATCATCCTTGCAGTCATGACCCATTTTGTTCTTTCCCTTAGTTTTTCTTCTGCACTATGGTGTGCCATTTATGACGTAGGCGATGATGAACGTCCATTCTCCCACTTCTATTGACTTTTGCAAGTATACTTAGTTGCTTTCCATATTCCGTATTCTGTATCAGACTGCATCCCAATCATGTAACTTTCATGTTTCTTTGTTTGTCTAACTGGAAGTCTTCCTCCCTTACCTTATCTGCCATTATTATATTTTCCATTTCGTCTCTTATTAGCATATGTCCTTAGAGCTGCAGCTGTTTTTATGTAATGATTTGACTTCAGTCCCTCGCTTATCTAACTCTTGTCTGGTCAGGGTTGTGCCCTGCTACTGGTAATATGTAAACCAGTACAACCAGCCGCATGATCGGGTCGTCGGTGACTAAACCGGCTCCCCCACTGGTCCTATAACAGTGAGGAGGGTGAGCTTGTCATCAAGATGGACTAAAAATAAAACCATCTTTGAGAGCAGATGAACTCACTATCGAGTCAATGGTCATCCAGCCTCCAGCTATGGATGAAATAGTGGGCAGCCTGGGGGTAATCCCTACAGGGGGTCTACGTCCCTGGCCCACGGCGAGCAGTAAGATCAACCCCTGAATTAGATTGGTTGGTTGGTTGGGGAGGGGTTTGCACCCCCTCCCCGGAAAAACTCTCCAAGCCACGAACATAGTATAAAGAAGAGGCCGGGGGCGAGCCAACAGCCGCGGGCCAGGCAACAGCCGCGCCCCCGACCCGGTTCTGCCGGTGGGCCCAACCACGCAGACCTCTCCAATGCCGACGCATGGGGGGGAGGGGGGGGGGTCGGCAGCTTATGATGGGTACGAAGCATAGTCCTCGGGAATATCGCACTCTGAATGTAGTGGAGGGCCCCCTAGCCTCTCTTTTTGTTGTGGCGGTGGCTGAGGCGATGCAGAGGCGGTGTTGTGCGAAATGTTGTCAAGGTGCGAAATCCTGTAGACCCCTCCATTCATCGCTCTTATTTCACTGGTTTTACAGGTTAACTGCTACCCCGATACATGTTACAGGTGACATTGAGTCACTAGCTTCCCATAAGAACACTTACAAGTAATAAACTAATAATAGTTACTCAAAAGCTTAGAATATCCACGTCAAAAACAGTCAGGTTGTGGAAACATGAGTATGGTTCTTATCAGGTATGATTATTATCCTTTGTCTGGATACCAGTGCATGTAAGTACTCTTTTGAAATAATTTGTGTTTCAGAATACCCTGTAACATGTTTCAGGGCAGCAGTAAAGCTGTAAAACATGCAAATCAAAGAGTATAACTTAAAGTAATCGTCCAGACCCATTTTTTCTTTGCATGATTATGTTGAATGTTCATTCAAAATACCTAATCCACAAAAAATAAATCATTTCCACGCTCTATTTCCCTAAAAACATGACTTTTGTAGAAAGTGCGGGAAAAACAACAGCCCCATTCCAGCCGTGGCGGGAAACTTGCTGGTGACGTCACGGCAGGCGGCCTCCCAGCCCGGCCCTGATACAAATACACGTAAACTCAGAAAAAAATATAGTACTTGAAGAATTTTGGGTGTTTCTGATATTTTTTTTTTGCGATATGGCATATACCTGCATCCTTTATGGGTGCAGCAAGAAAGCTGTGCCTTTCCAGAGAGCTTAGCACCCATTTTCGACCTATTCGGCCACGATATATGTTTGGAGTGCTGGGGAGAGGCGGGAGGTGTGAAGCAGATTGTCTCGTTGCGCGCCTCTCGCCCGTCTCTCCCCGGCGCTCTACACATATATCGTGGCCGTATAGGTCGAAAATGGGTACTAAGCTCTCTGGAAAGGCACAGCTTTCTTGCTGCACCCATAAAGGATGCAAGTATATGCCATATCGCAAATTTTTTTTATCAGAAACACCCAAAATTCTTCAAGTACTATATATTTTTCTGAGTTTACGTGTATTTGTATCAGGGCCGGGCTGGGAGGCTTCCTGCCGTGACGTCACCGAGCCGTGGTCCATCGTCTGCTGGTCGTCAGTTGTGTTTTGAGAATAGGGGGAATTTACAGATTTTGAATGCGGATCATTTAAAAACGGGTGACTGGATGCAAAAAGTAACAACATATTGTTGATATACTCGATAATGGCTATATTTTGACTGCATTAAATCAGGAATGATGCAATGGTCTGGACGATTACTTTAACCTTCTCGTAAGTTACATAAGTATATTATTAGATTTTCATGTTTTACAGTATTACTGCTGCCCTGAAACATGTTACAGGGTACTTTGAGACACTTACTATTTTATGAGAGCAATTAAGAGGCACTGGTATCCAAACAAAGGCTAATAATTATACCTGATAAGAACCATACTCCTGTTCCCAATTTTGATGTGGATATTTGAAGCTTTTGAGTAACTATTATTACTTGTAAGTGTTCTCATGGAAAGCTAGTGCCTCGATGTTGCCTGTGACATGTATCGGGGCAGCAGTTAAGCTGTAAAATTAGTTAAATAAGAGAGATGAATGGAGGGTCTACAGGATTTCGCACTGACAAGATTTCGCGCAACAGCGACACCTGCCCGTCGATCCACTCCTGGGATAAACATCCAGAAGGTTCTACATTTAGGCTCTTTGAAGGTTCTGAGCGTCTCGGATGACCACCGACTGCCTCTCCTATCGAGCGAGCTGAGTAGGCTTAGGGTGGATATAGTGGGACTCTCTGAGGCGAGGAGGCCTGGCAGCGGAGAGACTAGCAGTGTGGGTTACACCTACTACTGATCTGGCATGAGCAATGGTACCCGTCTCCGGGAAGTATCTATATGCATCTCCAGCAAACTGCCGCCGTCTGTTGTTGAGGTTACTCCGGTTGATGAGCGTATGCGAGTGAGAATGGGATGAACACACTTTGGGTTTCATGTCTCTTGTTGCAGTGTACGCTCCTACCAAGGTGTGTGAAGCTGAAGAGAAGGAGATGTTCTACGCCAAACTTGGCTCGGTATTAGACCAATGTCCTTCTCGAGATACAATCATTGTCTTAGATGACTTCAATGCTACTACTGGCACTGTGAGAGTTGGCTATGAGTTATGTGTTGGTCCCCATGGTTCTGGTACTATCATTAACAGCTCTCTCCTTCTGGATTTTGCTAGGTCCAGAAGATTTAGAATTGCAGGTTCTTGGTGTCAGAGACTGGAGCTGCACCGCTGGACATGGTATAGTAATGCCGGAGGGGTAGCTAAAGAGATCAACCACATCCTCGTTAGTACTCGTTGGAGGATCCTCCAGAACTGTTGGGTTTACCGGGGCGCCGAGTTCTTTGCAACTGATCACAGACTTGTTGCTACACTTAAGCTTCATGTCAAGTCCAGAAGAATCTCAAGAGGTAACCATACCATGTTTCATCTTGAGAAGCTGAAGGACTTGGCATGTGCCCATGATTATGCAGTGCTTCAAACGTAAAACTCTCCAGGCTACCAAGGAGTGTATTGGGGAGCTCCCGAGGTCAAGGCGTGGTTTTGTCTCGACGGAGACGCTGGAGAATATCGAGGAGAGTCGCGCTGCCAGGTTTCCTGGGAACCAGGACTAGCACAGGGCCCTGTCACGAAGGACTAGAACTCTCCTAAGGAGAGAAAAAGAGAGGTATGTCAGAAGTCTCGCGAGGATGTCGAGGGCCATTTGAATGCTAATGACAGATCTTCCTACCGAGCCCTGAAGAGGCTCCACTCCAAGTCTCCTTCTCGGGCGAGTGATATCCGAGCAGCTGATGGACGCCTCGTGTCGGACATGGATGGGCAAATGGCTTGTTGGGCTGAGTACTTTGGGCAGTTGTTCATAGTGGACCCTCCAAGTGGGCAGCTTCACACCACTGGGTTACGGGCAGTGGATGCTAATCCTCCCATCGACGAAACCACACCCTCTCTTGACGAAGTCAGAGAGGCAGTAGCAAAGTTGAGGGGTGGAATGCCAGCTGGTGTTTGTAATATAAGTGCGGAGCTGCTCAAAGCTGGGGGTGAGACCATGATCCGCAGGCTGCATGCTGTCTTGACTGCCGTGTGGCAATCAGGCACCATACCTCCTGACTGGAAAAGGGGGCTGGTCTCGCCCCTATCTGGAAAGGGAAAGGTGATCCTCAGGACTGCAACAACTACCGCGGCATCACACT
The DNA here is from genome assembly GCA_016584305.1 of Chionoecetes opilio. Classification (NCBI taxonomy): domain Eukaryota; kingdom Metazoa; phylum Arthropoda; class Malacostraca; order Decapoda; family Majidae; genus Chionoecetes; species Chionoecetes opilio. The sequence continues at coordinate 146,305 of JACEEZ010022328.1, read as the reverse complement.
GCTCAGAGTGCCAGGCAAGGTGTTTGCCCATTTTTTGCAGACACGGATCCGTAGCTGAAGCATCAGAGACCTAAGCCGTTTGGGTTCACGCCTGGTAAGTCTACACCTGACCGTATCCTAGTGCTTCGTGTCCTGGTGGAACGCCGACGTGAGTTTCGACAGGAGATGATTGCAGCCAATGTTGATCTTAAGAAGGCGTTTGACTCAATGCACCGTGAGGCACTCTGGAATCTTCTGCAGCTTCGCGGGATTCTTGCAACGACTGTTGGTCTGCTGACTGGCCTGTACTCTGGGACTTAAGAGTGCTGTGAAGTGTGGGGGAGTTGTATACAACTTTTTTCCTGTGAATACAGGAGTGAGTCAAGGGTGCGTCTTTGCCCTATCACTTTTGAACACTTGTATGGACTGGGTATTGGGCAGAGTTGTGGACCAATGTGATTGTGGAACATCCCTCGGCCATACCAAGATCACTGATCATCTTGTTTTTGCCGATGATGCAGTAATCTTTGCTGAGTCGCTAGAGGTCGTGGTGATGGCTTTCGAGGCGCTGCACGAGGAGGCAAAGCCTTTGGGACTTGCAGTTTCCTGTCCCAAGACCAAGGTCCAGGTGATTGGAGGCTTACTGGATGAAACAGTACAGTCTGTTCATGCGTGCGGCGGGGACATCGAGATCTTGGAAAATTTTACATAGCTTGGTAGCGCAGTCCAGAATGACGGCGGATCACGTCAAGAAGTCTTACGTCGGATTGGCCTAGCCCACGGTATTATGGACTCACTCAACACGAGTATTTGGCGTTGTCGGTACCTGTGCAGAAGGACAAAGATGTTCAAGTCGCTTGTGATCCCTGTCTTACTCTATGGATGTAAGACATGGACACTAAATAGCGACTTGAAGAGGCGAATCGATGCCTTTGGTAATTAGTGTCCTAGCAGAATCATGGGCTATCGCTGGGATGACTACGTGTCATATCAGCAATTGCATCGTGAGACTGAATCGAGGCCTGCCTGCATAGTCCGACAGCGCCAACTCCGGCTATATGGACATGTGGCACGTTACCCTGAAACCGATCCTTCCCACTGGGTTGTATCTGTAATAGACAATCCGGCGTGGAGGAGGCCAAGGAGGCGCCCACAAGGCTCGTGGCTCGGGCAAGTTGGTACTTCCTGCCGTGAGTTGCTTAGTATGGGAAAGGAGCCTGCATGGGGAGTCACGCGTGGGGACCCCCAGGAGTGGCGTCGTAGGGTGGGTGAGGCGACACGCCCCCTGGCATGCCACCAATTGATGATGAGTAACTCCCGGATCGT
>JACEEZ010022328.1:125000-137500 GCA_016584305.1 Chionoecetes opilio | reverse complement strand
AGGTATACACAGATCGTCACGTGAGCTACACTCTTACCATGCCTAGGTTAGCAATGATATCCTGGGTATTATTATTTATCCTCAAAATTAGATTCCCCAAAAATGTCCCCTTTATTGAAATCCTAAAACGTAGGTATAGTAATGCTTCTCTATCCCAATACCGTAAACTAGAGAAGACTGATTACAAAGTAAAAAAGACTAGACTAGATATAGAATTTTTGCAAACCTGTAAAACTTATGGAATAATCCCTAACTTCCTCCAATTTAAATTATATAAACCCATGCTAAACAATGCATCTACATATGTCATTTCAATTCAAATTACTAAACTTAGAATTAAAAGAGAAAAACAGGCTACTTAAAAATCACATAGAGGACTTTAATCAAACTAAATATGATCTGAAAAACTCCTTGTCATGGCTTGATTTTAATTGTCTTTTTAATAGATTAGTACGTAGTAATGACTCTAAATTCAAAACAGCTAAAGCTTGTCATAGGAAAAAACTGTGCTCTCTAGGCATTCCTCTGGAACACTCTGTTAATAAGGATAAAGTCGTAATTAATCTTTCTAACCGTTCGTTAACTCCTGCTGAAAATGATTTACTCCCACTCGGATTACCTTTTGCCTTACCAAAATTTAATATTAACTATGTCAATCACTACTTTACATTTGAGAAGCTTGTTAATACACTTAAATATAAAGCTAAAAAAACACTTATTACGGAGTGGGATAACTTAATTCAAGGCATCTCTACTATTGCCCCTTCATCATATCGCGAATTCAATGAATTCAAACATTCATTCCCAAAACTCCCACAAATTCAATTTGATGCCCTTAATACCCTTAAATCTGATGATACTATCCTAATCACTAGACCCGATAAAGGACGCGGTACAGTAATTTTAGATAAAACTGAGTACATTAACAAAACTGAATCCATCCTTGGTGATAAAACAAAATTTAAAGTCCTCGCTGACAACACATTTTCTTTCATCACTAAAATGGAGGATAGACTTATCCGTCACCTTAGAACATTACTTAAATTAAAAGTCATTACTAAAGATGTTTTCCATTATATATTTCCTAGTGGCTCTTCTCCTGGTGTCCTTTATGGATTACCAAAAACACATAAAATAGGTAACCCCTTACGTCCTATTCTTAGTACTATAGGCACCTTTAACTATAACCTAGCTAAATACTTCGTCCCGATAATTGACCCACTAACTAGTAATGAACACACAATTAAGAGCTCTTTTGAATTTGCACATGAATTCAAAACAATTAACGTAAACAACGCGGTAATGGCGAGTTTTGACATCCAGTCACTATTTACAAATATCCCATTAGATGAGACTATTGAAATAATCACTGATAATTTATTTCATAAAGCTACCATTTTTCTTAATTACACAAAAAAACAATTCTCTGATTGAACATCGGCCATAACTTTAGCTATGAAAGACTCTCCATTTATATTTAACAAAAAACTTTATGTCCAAACTGATGGTGTTTCCATGGGATCGTGCCTGGGTCCTTCATCTGCTAATGCCTTTTTATGTCACCATGAGGACATGTGGCTGTCTAACTGTCCTAAGCATTTTAAACCTTTTTATTATAAACGATATGTAGACGACACTTTTTTACTCTTTAAAAATACCGAGCACATTCCCTTATTTCTAAACTACCTTAATTCTCAGCACCCAAACATTAAGTTCACATATGAAATTGAAAAACAATCATCACTACCATTTTTAGATATCCTAGTTACTCGTAAAAATAATTACCTTACCACCTCAGTCTATAGAAAACCTACTTTCACTGGCTTGGGAACTCAATATGTTTCATTCATCCCTAACCTTTTTAAAATAAATACTATTAAGACCCTACTACACAGATGCTATAGTTTCTCTTCTAATTGGTTTTCCTTTGATAATGAGATCAAATTCCTTACTAATTTTTTCCAAAATAATGGCTACCCCCTCAAATTAATTGAAGCAACCATCTCAAAGTTCTTAGATAAAAAGTTCAACCCAGAGTCGAACGAACCCGAACCCATATTAGACACACACTATGTTAAACTCCCATTTACGGCCATCTCAGTTACACCATTCGAAAAAAACTCAATGATCTACTTAAGTTACATCTTCCTAACTCAAAATTTAAATTTATTTTTACTAATTCATTTACCTTAAGAACTCATTTTAAATATAAAGACTCTATACCTAAAGCCCTTATTTCTAACATAATTTACGAATTCAAATGTTCTAGTTGTAACGCTAGATAAGTCGGCGAGACGACAAGGAATCTAACCCTTAGGCTTTCTGAGCATAAAGGTGTTTCTGCACGTACTGGTCGACCCATTTCTTCACCTTCGCAATCTGCAATCCGCTCACACTCACATGATTTAGATCACCCTTTTTCTATGAATGACTTTAGTATCCTATCCAAGGCACACTACCCTAGTGACACTAAATTATTAGAATCCATACACATCAAGCATCTGTCCCCTGATCTTAATAACCAAGTCACTTCACACCAACTACATATACTCAAATGACTATCACTGTTTCGATTGCCCTTCTCTCGGTTCGATCGCCCCACACAAGCTAAAATGTTACCCACGAAACTAGTGTTCATTCAGTCCTCTACCAACTCAGACAGCATACACACCAAGGTCCGTTAAGTACAAATTATATTTTATTTATTAGTTAGTAATTTTAGATAATATAGGAATATTTTATTGTTCTTAAGAAATAATTTTTTAGATGTTCGCTTTTTAGCATTGCAATATATTAAATTTGAACTATTTTTAGCCTGATGATGCCAAGTGCCTTTGGCGAAACGTTGCGCATAAACAACCCCAAGTATGACGAGTGTCTTTGTCACCCTGAAATATCAAGATATATATATATATATATATATATATATATGTTAGTGTAGCCAGGCAGGATATTTTCTCTTAGGCAAACGAGGTTGAAAGCAGTCGAACATTCTCCTTTATTGAGCTTTTTATGCACGGATTCTATTTGCCGTACAATTTTCTTGTGTTCTTCGGATATGTTATTCAGAAGTTGTCCTATGGATTGCGACGTTTCGGAACCAACTTGTTCCATCTTCAGGCTTGATCTGAATTGTGAGGGCAGGGGAGGCAGACTATATAGCAATTTGGCGGATCAAAGGAGGATGGGTGGGCGGAGCTATACGGCTAAGTCGATAGCTCATTTATACGGCTGTTTCTCTATTAAGGGAGACATGTCGTTTGGATGTTGGCAGCACCTGGAAATCATCTGTCTGCGTGCTGATTGTGGGCTGTTTTAAAGCGATGTATGTTGCTTCTAGGTAAAGGAGGCGGCGAGGATCTTGTTCCTTATCAAGTATCGTGGTGTTTTTGTTAAGGTCATCTCTTGTCAGGCAGGAGCTGTGCATGGTGTCATAGTGGTTATTGATAGACCTATTATTCAGGTGACAAGTAAGACGCCTCGTCAGTCTAGTCCGCGTCATTCCAATATAAGAGTGAGGTCCACATTCCCCACTCCTCACCTCATTGTTTAATCTTCACTCTCCTGCTATCTAGCCATGGTTCGGATGAGGCCACATATCAAATGACCCCTCTGCTATCCGGAGGAACCTCCTACTTTTACACTGCTTTAAGACTTTAGCTCTTGCAATCCCCTCCGTTCATTCTTGTTTCAATTATTAGTTCTAGTAATATTTTAATTTTTATTATATATATCTAGTTTCATTTATTTATATTTTTAACTTCTAATTTACTCAATTATATTATTATTATTATTATTATTATTATTATCATTATATTAGTATTAATGTTCTCTCTCTACTACCATCTTACCGTGGTTCGGACGAGTCCACATTAAATCCAATAACCCCTCTGCTCTACAGAGGTACTCTACCACCTTTATATACTGCTGTATGCCTTTTACTCCAACAATCCACTCCGTTCCGCTCGCCTTCTCCCACTATCCGTGGTTCGGAATCCACGCTAAAGCCCGGTTCCCACTATCCCGCTTGTACAGCCGCCGTACAACAACAAAACGTCACAATGACGTCACAACAAAGTCTACCGCACCGCCGTACCGCTGTACGGCCGCCGTACAAAGTTAAATTCAAGTCATCTCTCCCGCTCGGCGGTGTCCGCTCGAGCGGAGTTGCCAACTGTGCCCAGTTACCACAAATATCACTCAAGCGGTGATGATGGTGACGTCATTGTTGTTGTATGGCGGCCGTACAAGCGGGATGGTGGGAACCGGGCTTAAGCCGTAGGTCCCTCCGCTGTACGGAGTACTATTTCGCCTTGAACTCTTTTAATAAATGTAAAAAACTTTTTTGACATTTGACTTCCTTCGCTCATTTTTCATTAAATTAACATTCGAAACCGGGAGGCGGCCTTGCTTGCGGATGTGGGCGCGTCCATGGCATGTGATAAAGACATAGACAGACAGAAGAAAGAACAAGACAAGCGAAACAAGACAGAGGTGGGCCACCATAGCCCACGGAGGTAACCAGCCCTCCATATCCACTACTGACATACCGATTCCTCATTGTCACAGGTTTGTTGGTAGATGACGTGGTCTTCTTGAAGGGGCGTCTTGGTCACGTTGGGGATGTTACGAAGCAGAAGATGGGCAGTTTTCCTGGTTTTGTAGTAGATGATAAGAGCGAGGGGTCATTCTGGGTCAGTAGGACGAAAGTTGCGGTGTATGATATATTTTAGTCTACTCATCCGTCTTATAATCAGTAGACATATGACTTTTATAGAAAAGCTTGATGGGTTCGCCGGTGGTGGGAGTGGTGGTGTCCTGATTGGTATACCATTTGTCTATAATTCTCTTAGTGACGTGGGCCACATCAGAGTTAGAGTAGCCGTTGTTAATAAGGACTTGGGTAACGCGCTCAAGTTCTTGGTGAGCGTCTTTCCAAATAGAGCAGTGAGAGAGGGCTCTTCTGACATAAGCGCTGATGGTGGAATGCAGGTAACGCTTAGGGCACTCCCTTTCCCTGCAGAACTGGGCAGTATTTAAATACATTTGTATTTAAATACGTATTTAAATACATTTGTGTATTTAGAAATTTATTTATAAATACATTGGTTGTCATGTATTAAAATACAGTATTTAAATATTTTTATGAGTATTTAAATACATTGTATTTAAATACTAATAATATAAAAATGTAAATACTTTTTTATCAGTTAATTTGGCCATAAACCCGCCCAACTATCTGGCAACCCTGATGTTACAGTGAACCAGTGTTTCCACTTTGAAGGAAATTTCCTTGCTTTTAGGAAATTTAGGGCTGAGAAGGAAATTTCTAAGGAAACCCAAAATCTAAGGAAATCCATTTTTTTCGGACATGTTAAAATTTGTGTGTATTTAAAATGTATTTACAAATGTATTTAAATACAATTGATGTATTTAGTATTTAAATACATTCGTAAAATGTATTTAGTATTTAGTATTTAAATACATTTCTCCCATGTATTTAGTATTTAGTATTTAAATACATTCAATGTATTTAGTGCCCAGCTCTGTTTCCCTGTTAAGGCAGAGTCCCTTGTTAGTGGGTTTGCAGAATACTGTGGTCTTAAATCCTGCTATCTCTGCACTAACGAGTACATCCAGGAAAGGGAAACGTCCGTTGGTGGCTTCCTCATAAGTGAAATTAAGCTCAGATTCGGCGATGAAACGATGTTTGAGGTCCTGCAGCTCTTGAAGGTCCTTAACCCGAACGAAGATATTATCAACGTAGCGGCAGTAGAGCGAGGGGCGGTTGGAAGCTAAGAGTCTTGATTCAATCGTTCTCATGTAGAAATTGGCGAACAGGAATCCGAGAGGGTTGCCCATCGCTATTCCATCGATCTGCTGGTACTATCAGAACACTAGGGCAAAGGAAGGGGGCTTCTTTCGTGCAGAGCTGCAGCATTGTCTTTAAGGCAATTTCTGGGATGTCAGGGGGCTTGGTGTCTTCACTGCGATAAACGCAATCGAGGATGAAATCAATAGTCTTGTCAGCAGGAATGTTATATTATTATATAATATAACGCACGTATTAATATATATACATATATATATATATATATATATATATATATATATATATATATATATATATATATATATATATATATATATATATATATATATATATATATATATTATAATTATTGTATAATATAACGAACGCATTAATATATATACATATAGATAGATAGATAGATAGATAGATAGATATGCATACTGTTGATACCTTCGATAAATCTTGAAGACCCATCCCACCATGGTGAACACCGAGGTGGACCACAAACTAACCTGTCAGGCTGCGTCAGCATGTACTTGAACATCGGGTGAATCCTCTTCTCCACCACCGCAAAGGTTTCTTTGGGCAGCGGCTCCACGTGGTCCCCGGTGTCTTTGGTATCAAACTCCCCCAGATGGACAGTGATCTGGTTGAGTCGCGCCCTGAGAAAAATAATATTATGGCTTTATGTGGCTTTTGTCACATCCAATAATTTAGCTAAGTATGAGATTTGAGTCTTCTCTTTCCGAATGAAGTGACCAAATAGCATTATCTTTATTATCTAAACTTTTCAATATACTTCCTCTGGTGTAGATAGAGAGACTGTGAGTCAAGCAAGGAACAAAGTGGCATGCGGAGCTTCACTCACTTGTGGACACAGTGAGCCGCAGTGGCTACGAAAAAGTGGTTCACCAGCACGCCACCGCACTGGTACCCGGAGATGCGGATATGCGCCTGCCACGGGAACTCGCCAAACTTGGCCTCGTCTCCGCCTATGATTCTTTTAGCAAACTGAGATATTCTGGGAGTGCCGCAGCCTGAAACACGACGATGCTTGGTACGGGACAGTGATGACTTCCGACCACCTTTGTCAAGAGAATAATTGGATGAAATTTTCCATGTAGGGAGCATGTGATCGTGCATTCTGTATTGTAGCATAATGCACTGAACTTGCTGTGTATAAGTAAGGTAAATGTATATCAGTATTCATTTAATAATGTTTTCATGATGTAATAAAAGAATGACAGGTTGACGTCAGTGTCATGATTGCCACATGCTAACAGACGGTAACATCACAAGCTCCTTACATTATTGAATATTTCCATGTGCACTATAGTACCGTTTGTGTATATACATAAATACATGTAATAGCTATAGGCATGCATATTTATACTAAAGAAAATACATGCATATTCAATCAACACTTCATATCGACCACCACTTTATATATTAATAATTTTTTTAGCAAAAAGAAAAAAAATAATGCACGTGTTGGATGCCTCATTATTGCGTTGCATATTCATGACAACCCTGCAAAGGCTTAGGATGTGAAAACCACAGCACAATATTATGGCGCGGTCCATGAATGCCAACTTAATCCTCAACCTCAACCCACAACACCTTTCACCAGGGAGCGGGCGAGACACCACCATGCGTGGCAGGAACACAAAGAAAAGAGACAAACGTGCTTTCAAACTTACGATCGTCCTTCGTGTGTTTGTAAAATACATCCGTCAAATATCCGCCCAAATTATATTCATGATAATTCGAGACTTCGCTAATAACATGATGCACAACAGACGCGCGTGACACTAACAGCAAACATATAAGAGTGTCTTAAGTTCCTTTCCTTAAAAATAAAATGTTGTGCATAATATTACTAGTCTACCTGGTTCGTTAACCCCATCGGTGAGCTGCAGGTTGGGATCGACGAGGGGATCTTGAAACTGTCGTGGTTGTTGTTGCTGTTGTTCTGGCTGTTGCTGAAGCTGTGTGTCCGGTCTTAGGACAGGGTCCTCTCGAACTGGAATGAAACCTTGGTCACTCAAGAACAACAAGAGCTCTGTCGCTGATCTGTCCATGCCCCCAGTCCCCAGTGGTGGTGTCAGGGTGTCGGTCTCCAGTGCTTTCAATGTTGCTTGACTTTTACATAAACATTTGCAAACCTTGAGACGAACCGATGTGGTTGTAACAAAATTGCGGGACTCGGGCACTTGCGCGACACATGATGCGTCAATAACGACGGTATGTCAAGAAGTCTGTACCCGAGCTACTAATGAGGTGCCTGGCTAGCGTTGTGCACCGGAATACAGTGCGTGACTAACAATATTTCCTTCTAACCGTTCTTGTGTGTCCTTCGTAGCGAGTCGTGGAAAGTTAAGGTTCATAACTTCCTGCAATTTTCCCCAGAGTCAAGTCGGTCCCGTCAAGGGCCATGGGAGGAGGTTACGGGCAAAGAGAGGGAGGTAGTCTGGGGCACTATGGGGTGAGGTGGCTGGAACGGGACATCCCGCCACAACACCTTCACGGCCTCGTATTTAATAATAACAGTTTCACTTTTCTTTGATTGGGAAAATTCCCCACCTTATGGAAACCCCCACAGGAGACTGTAGACTTTTAGTGTGTGCTTCAGGCGAGCATGAATGAGAGGCTTATCACATATTCTCAATGATTTGATCAAGCTCTATGCCTTTCAACACGCTGCCCTTAAGAAGCACTGCATTTTTTTCCTCCTATCACCAGTTATGTGTCAGTTAAGTTCAAGTCTTTGTTAACAATCACACCGTGACTGATACGAAAGAGTCATAATTATGAAGACGCGGGGCGTGGCGGGTGATCAAGATAACGGTAGAGACGCAATAAGGTCTGTGACAATAAACGTTTGTTTATTCCCATCATGTCTTACACTGTTGATTAATGTGAATGATGCAGTAAGGAAAAACACTTAATATGTACTGACGTATGATTTCACAAGTTTCAAATATATGTATGTATCTTCCATATTTCGTATACTATATTATCATCTATCTATCTATCTATATAACTATTAATGTATTTATTTACTTATCTATAGGTTTCACTAGAGCTATTTTGTTGAAAAAGAAGAGTTATGTACAGTTAATTAATACAGAGTTTTTGAACAGGCAATTATTAAGTATTATTATCAACAGGGATTTAACAGGCAAGTTTTGGCATTTGATTTTGAAAAGAATATCAGAAAACTAAGTTGGAGGAACATAAGATGGAGCAAGGAAGGCTTTACGAAGACTGAACTACATAGCCGAGCAGCGGGTGAAGGCGGCAGGAGTGTACCAAACAGCGACAGCCATGCACCACACACCTCGCTTATAGTGATGCAGCACCAGAGAAAGTGTGTCTAAAATCTGGTCTTCTTGCTAAGCAAAGACATGAATAATGAGCAAGGAGGACAGTATAGAGTACAGTAAGCCCTCGTTCCCAGACACTCCAACAGCATGTGAATTACTGACGAAGTGACGGGAACTATTTGTCACGTGGTCTTTTATACATGCAGAACGAGGGTTTACTGCACCTCTACAGAAGGGGCAACACACTATACGTTGCAGAAGGAGCCAAGTTGTCAATACGGCCTCAGTGACAGTTATCTACAGTGAGAACTACAGTAGGGGTGCATGTATAGAGAGTGCAGACAAACATTACCTGGGATGCGGTTAAGGCCCCAAGGTCGAGGTCTAAAATAAGGTCTCGGGCGACGATGGAGAGGTAACCTTGGACGAGCAACTGCAAATGACAGGCACAAGTTACAGTCAGTCCGTTGAGTCCATTGTACACGCATGCGTCAGGAAAAAAAATAGTTGAGAGCAATACTTGCATGTCTGTCGTCAGGAAGAATCATAACACATCAGAGTAGAGCTGTGGTGCACGAATAGGTTATTTTTACATTACAAAGAACTGGCTAAGGGCATAAAACAACAACAACAAAAAAGCAACAAAAAGCCCGCTAGCTGCCAGACCCTATAAAGGTTACGTGTCAGTGTAATCTATGACGGTCCTGTATGTGTGCAAACAGTATGAATTTTTTATACTGAGTCATATAATGTGGTGTGTTCGTTACTGTGTTGTGCAGCGTTACGGTGAACTATAAACACATGAGAATACGTCCTGTGTTTATCTAGAATACTTATGCACATGACATGCATTTGTGCTGAGGGGTTGAGGTACAGTGATTGAAGTGTGGACGAGACGTGGTAAGAGGGTTCAAGTGAATGGAGTGGTCAGTGGTCAAGTAAGTGAGGAGGATGTGAGGGTACTGTAGTGCAGGACATGGTGCTGGGGGGAGCGGGACTGTGCACGCGTCAGGCTGTGGCTGTGGGAAGGGTCCGCTAGTTATTTTTCTGAGGAGACGAACTGTTTTAGATAATCTGACTTGTGATTAGAATGATGACAATTTTCATACAAACAATATACTTAGCATAAAAAATAACTATTTATTTGATCGTTTGATAGTAGAATATGAAGAAAAAAATTCTTATTTTTGTGATAAAAACTTGCTCGAAACAAGGTATGTATATATTTTCTGACCAAAATTTTATTGTCAAAACATGTCAGAACAGTTCGTCAAACCAGCGAGAGGACCAAACATAACCATTGATGCATGGTTAAATGTATCTGTTGTGATTTGTCGATTCGTTCAAAGGCGAATCTCTGTCAGAATGAAGAAAGGGGGACCAAGATCAAGATAGAAGCCACAAGAGCGTTTGCATCTGCCGCAAAAATAGTGTAATAGAACAATTACCTAGGACCAAAAATCAATTAATATCAAACACAAGAGCACTGCACAAAAAATTATGATTTGATGAAAAAAAAGGACTGGAATCACATGCATTTAAACGCATGAGGTAAAAACCAAAAGATTAGCACAAAATTATTCTTTAGTCTACTGTGGGTGACATTCTCTTCAACACTATCTGATGAAGATAACACCTGGGCAGGTGGTTGTTTACACTCACTAGGGCGGTTGACCAGAGGCGGCGGCTGTCTGCTGAAGATGTTCATGTGTCTCACGGCATCGGACCTGACGGTGGCCACAGTGGGGACGCAGCATGTGTAGAAGATGCTTCCGCCACACTTATTAACGGAGGTGCCTGTGTTAGAGGGAGAAAGGTTGGTGGCGGAGGGCCGTGGGTGCCTGGTGATGAGTGAGACGCCCAAGTGTGTGCTTGTGATGTGACGAGTTAGATTGAGAGCATATTCTCCTGTAGACAACTTAACTGACGCTAAAACCACTTAAGTGATAGCATCAACATCTTTATAATGACGGTGATGGCCTACTGGTAATGATGATGATAATTATTACAATGATATCAAAAATACTACTTATTTCAACAATAAGAATAATAGCAGTGACAATGATAGCAATAGAAGTTGTTGTAGTAGTAATGATGAAAATAAATACTGATAACAATAATGCAAGCCTCACCTCCACGGAAGATACAGGTCAGGATGAACGTGCACGCCGCCTGAATGCCGTCGTGGTAGCAATAATCCGGCAGTGTGAAAATCCCCCTCAAGAAGCGACCCACATCAGTCTCTGGAAGGGAGGTGCCGTTAATGTGGAGGAAAGGTGATGTAGTCCCCATATTTAACAAGGGTGATAGAGGACTAATGTCAAATTATCGACCCGTTAGTCTGACTTCAGTGGTAGGTAAATTATTGGAATCTGTTTTAACAAAAAAACATTAGAGAGCACTTAGAAAAGCATAGTTTGGTAAATGATTCACAACATGGGTTCACCAAGGATAGACCATGTCTCACCAATTTATTAAGCTTTTATAGGAAAGTTTATGAGACGGCAGATAATGATGACGATTATGATATTGTAAACCTGGACTTTAGTAGGGCATTCGACAAGGTACCACATGAGAGACTCGTAAATAAGGTTAAGGCACATGGAATAGATGGGAAGGTTCTTCGGTGGATTACATCTTGGCTAAGTGATAGGCAGCAAAGGATTACAATTAATGGTTCTAAATCTGAATGGGGACAGGTGACAAGTGAGGTTCCACAGGGGCCTGTTTTGGGACCATTACTATTTCTTATTTACATCAACAACTTAGATAGTGGGATTAGCAGTGATATCAGCAAGTTTGCTGATGATACTAAGGTCGGTAGGATTATTAGATCACAGTCTGATGTAAACATATTGCAGGGAGACTTAGATAAGTTAAACGAGTGGGTAGTCAGGTAGCAGATGGAATTTAATATTGACACGTGTAGCGTAATTAATGTTGGTAGCAGAAATCCGGGTAATAGATACACCATACGCAATGTATCGCTGAAAAGATCAGAAGGTGAGAAAAATTTGGGAGTGCGTGTAAGCTCAGATCTCCGTCTTAGGAATCAATGTATTGAGGCTAGAAATCGAGCTAATAGGGTTTTAGGATTTATTACCAGGAGTGTTAAAAATAGAAGTGCTGAGGTTATTCTAAAACTTTATTTGGCTCTAGTCAGACCTCACCTAGCCTATGCGGTTCAATTTTTGTCTTCGTATTACAGGATGGATATAGCCTTGTTAGAATCAGTACAGAGAAGGATGACCAAAATTATACAGGGGATGCGTAACTTTAGTTATGAAAAGAAATTGAAGCTATTAAATTTACACTCATTCGAGAGACGTAGAGTAAAGACAGGTTCACACTGGGCTTTT
>JACEEZ010022328.1:112500-120000 GCA_016584305.1 Chionoecetes opilio | reverse complement strand
ATGTCCGTCTACAGTAGCTGCAATAGAACGGTTTGAAAGGAAACTTAAGATAAAGGTACAGAGAGAAGGATAGAAACCGAATGAGGGTAGTTTGGAAATTAAAGATTTGTGCCAGACTCTATCAAAAGCTTTTGATATGTCAAGCAAGGGCAACAGCAAAAGTTTCACCAAAACCCCTAAAGGAGGATGTCCAAGATTCAGTTAGGAAAGCTAGAAGATCGCCAGTAGATCGCCCTCTACGGAAACCGTACTGACGATCAGATAGAAAATTGTGAGCAGATAGATGCTTAAGAATCTTCTTATTAAGTATAGATTCAAAAACTTTAGAAAGGCAGGAAGTCAAAGCTATAGGACGGTAGTTTGAAGGATTAGAACGGTCACCCTTCTTAGGAACAGGTTGGATGTGAGCAAACTTCCAGTAAGAAGGAAAGGTGGAAGTAGATTGACAAAGACGGAAAAGTATGACCAGGCAGGGTGCAAGCACAGAAGCACAGTTTTTGAGAACAATAGGAGGGACTCCGTCAGGACCGTAAGCCTTCCGAGGATCTAGGCCAGAAAGGGCAAAGAAAACATCCTTACGAAGGATCTTAATGACAGGCATAATATAGTCAGAGGGTGGAGGAGAAGGAGAAACAAGCCCTTCATTAACCAGAGTGGAATTTTTAGCAAAGGTTTGAGCGAAGAGTTCAGCTTTAGAAGTAGATGAGACAGCTGTGAAGCATAGGAGGGAAAGATGAAGAAGAAAAATTGTTACAAGTTACAGGTTATTTGCTAGATGCCAGAAGTCACTAGAGGAATTTGATTCAGAAAGATTTTTGACATTTTCTATGAATGAAAGAGTTTTTGGTAAGTTGAAGTAAAGATTTGGCATGATTACGGGCAGAAATATAAAGGTATGCATGCATGTATGTATATATATATATATATATATATATTATTTATATATATATATATATATATATAGAATTTTTTTTTGTGTAGTTAAGAAAAGTGGTAACATTATGAAATAAATTATTAGTGATTATTTCAATAGTCTCATCTAATGGAATATTTGTAAATAGTTATTGGATGTCAAAACTAGCCATTACCGCATTGTTTATGTTAATTGTTTTTAATTCATGTGCAAAATCAAAAGAGTTCTTAATTGTGTATTCATTACTAGTTAGCGGGTCAATTATCGGTACAAAGTATTTAGCTAGGTATAGTTAAAGGTGCCAATAGTACTAAGGATAGGACGTAAGGGGTTACCTATTTTATGAGTTTTTGGTAATCCATAGAGGACACCAGGGGAGGAACCGCTAGGAAATATATAATTGAAAACGTCTTTAGTAATAAATTTTAATTTAAGTAATGCTCTAAGGTGACGGATAAGTCTGTCCTCCATTTTAGTGATGAAAGAAAATGTATTGTCAGTGAGGACTTTAAATTTAGTTTTATCACTGAGGATAGATTCAGCTTTGTTAATATACTCAGTTTTATCTAAAATTACTGTACCGCGTCCTTTATCGGGTCTAGTGATACAGATAGTATCATCAGATTTAAGGTCATTTAAGGCATCAAACTGAATTTGTGGGAGTTTTGGGAATGAATGTTTGAATTAATTAAATTCGCGATATGATGAATGAGCAATAGTAGAAATGCCTTGAACTATATAAATATTATATATATATATATATATATATATATATATATATATATATATTATATATATATATATATATATAATATATATATATATATATATATATATATATATATTATATATATATATATATATGTATATGTGACTGTGTGTGTGTGTGTGTGTGTGTGTGTGTGTGTGTGTGTGTGTGTGTGTGTGTTACTTTTCCAAAGTTGGCCGTCAGTAAAAGAAAGACAAGAGAAAATGTAAATACGGAAGTGACAAATAAGGAAGCACGAGAAGCTGAATATCCATCCGGCTTTCTGAAACCACCACCACCACCACCACTACCCTATGCAAGAAAAGTCAAGCCTCTCTAATTACGGCTCTTCTTAACCCCTTGAGGCCAAGAACGTAATTTCCATTGTAATATGACTACCATTAGACGATTTTTAGTGAATATAAGCAATATTTTATAGCTGTGACCTGTTTAGAATCCTTTTCCACTAACTAATTGGGTATATTCAGTTACTTTTCGTTATTTTATGGCTCGACAACAGACAATGTTTTATAGCAAAGGAAAGATCTGGGCGTGAAGGGGTTAATACCAGCGACGTTGTGTTCTCTCCTTCTGAAGGCCGTGTTACTTCACCGTCACCGGTCAACCTCTGTCTTAAGTCCTTCAAGTGAGGCTAATGATTGCAAGGGAAAATGTCTCGTAATTTTGTGGTTTTCAGAGCCTGACTCAAAGGTGAGGTGCTTTAATGCATATCACATGTCCACCATGGTACACGCGCGTTCATTCGTATGGGTGTGGAAGAAGAGGAATAATAATAGTAATAACAATAATAATAATGATAATAATAATCATATAATGATAATGATAATAGTAATAATAATAATAATAGTAATAATAATAATAATAATACGATGATAATGATGAAGAAGAAAGGAAGGGGGGGAGAGAGAGAGAGAGAGAGAGAGAGAGAGAGGAGAGAGAGAAGAGAAGAGAGAGAGAGAGAGAGAGAGAGAGAGAGAGAGAGAGAGAGAGAGAGAGAGAGAGAGGAGAGAGAGAGAGAGAGAGAAAAGGGAGGGGAGGGGGGAAAATACAACTTAGTATACAGTTTATCATACATGACTATTAAAAACTAGATCAACGTATCGCTCTCCCTCCCTTCCTTTTTGTCTCTTCCCAGCGACAGATTCGAGAGGGACGAAAGTGAGCAAACACCGCGCACTTAAATTTTACCAGCTGACGGCGGTAGTGGACTTTCCTCGCCCCACATTTGGATCACCACCACCACCACTGCCATCATCACCACCACCATGACCACCACAACTCCCCACCTTTTAAGGAATGGCGACATTGACACCATTCGGCCCTGCTCATGAGCGTCAATGGACGCTCCTTTCTATGTCACTGGTGCGGAGAAAGAGTGGGAGGAGTTGGTGTGGTTAGCGGTGTGGCCAGCGTAGGACCTTGACACTTAGCGGAGGGGAACGGTAGGGTCCATCTTGCATGCTGCGGAGCTCATCCCACGCTTGACCCTATCAGCTTATTATTTCACGGAAGGAAGAACGTTTTTGTGTGCATTATTAGGTTGTGTTGTTGTTGTTCTTGTTTGTGTGACGGCTGTGCGTCAACGTAAGGCAGCTGCTACTGTGTACGATTATACGTGTTCTCTGAAGGCTATCAGGGAGCTCATACAGATGTTTCAATTGAAAGGAAGCGAATACTTCACGGCGTTTGATAGATCTCTTTCTCCGTATCTTAGTTTTTTGTCACATGTTTTCGTGTTATTCAGCGAAATCGGATTTCCTTCCCTCCTGCAGTAGGATATAGTCTCAAAAGAGTGATTCCCCCCAACATGGACTTGAATCAAATAATTGAATACGAGGAGAAAGGTGCACATAACCTGACATATAATTATTTCACCAAAATATAAATGTTTTTCTTTAAAAAAAAATGGGTTCCGAAACTTTAAGTTGTAGGTACTCGAGTCTAGCTTCTAGTCATTAATAGAGAAAACCAAAAATAAAAGAGGAGAGGGAGGAAGAAGTAAACGACCTCATCATAGTCGTCGCTTTTAAAGTCTGACTACACATCAATCTTCAGCTCCGGTTCATTAAGAAAGGAATACCTCCAGGACACCAGGTGCACGCACTAAATATGAGTCCTGGTCCCGCGCGTGTTTCCCACTACAGAGGAGGAGGAGAGCACCTGGTGGCGGCCCCATTACCGAGAGAGAAAGTTACGGAAGTGGACCAGAAGGTTTTCCGAAGCGAGCCGGTGCGGTGCCTGGAGAATGACTGGTCGTGAGAGAGTGAGTGCTTAACGCCACCACTAACCCCCCACACACGCACCTCAATGGATCCCTCAAGAGTGCGTATGCCGGTGCCTTACTGATGTAGTAGTAGTAGTAGTAGTAGTAGTAGTAGTAGTAGTTGTAGTAGTAGTAGAAGTAATAATAGCAGTAGTTGTAGTTATTGTTGTTGTCGTAGTAGTAATAGTATAGTAGTAGTAGTAGTAGTAGTAATAGTAGTAGTAGTAGTAGTAGTAGTAGTAGTAGTAGTAGTAGTGTAGTAGTTGTTGTTGTTGTTGTCGTAGTAGTAATAGTATAGTAGTGGTAGTAGTAGTAGTAGTAGTAGTAGTAGTAGTATAGTAGTAATAGTTGTTGTTGTTGTTCTTGTCGTAGAAGTAGTAGTAGTAGAAGTAGTAGTAGTAGTAGTAGTAGTAGTAGTAGAAGGAGGAGGAGGCTTACACCAAACAGTTCAGCAGGATTTCGAATTTTCCGCCAAAAGGAGACTGTATGGGATGGTCTCCTTTTATGTTGAAACCCATTTCCACCTGGCAGAGGACGGCACGTTAGTCTATATGAGAGCTGTGAACTTACATGTCGACAAGTAGCGAAAGAGAGAGAGAGAGAGAGAGAGAGAGAGAGAGAGAGAGAGAGAGAGAGAGAGAGAGAGAGAGAGAGAGAGAGAGAGAGAGAGAGAGAGAGAGTATACGCCTGCTACGAAAGACTTGATCATGGTCTACGTGAGGTCAAAAGAGTGATATACTCGTATAAGGAGTATGAAATCTCTGACGTCGATTCCGATAATGATAATGATGGTGTTAATGGTGATGGTGGTGATAATGGTAACAGTGATAAGATATGATAATAATAGTAATATTGATGGTGATAAAAACAATAATAACGAAAATACTAATGATAATAATGACAAAGATACAATAATTGTATCATTAATAATTAATGATAATGATTGTAATGATATAGAAAATATAATCATGATGATTGCAATATCATTATAATGACCAATGTTGCTGCATTATTATAATTTTCATTATTACTTATATTATCATTATTATTGTTTCTATTTTCATGATCATAATTTTATCAGTATCGTTATTATGATCATCATTATCATTACTATTACTATTATCATCATTCTCATAAACATTAGTAGTGTAGAAGAGAATTGAGATATTTTGAATATGAGATGTTTACAATCTAAATACCATTTCTTGCATAAACTAGTAATTCTTTGAGGCATATTTTCCATCGCTGTTCACTGCACTCCTTTCTATAGCTTGTCACAGGTATTGTGTATCTCATGATTATATTTCTATTTCATGGTTCATACAGCCTTCAATTTGAATCATTGTTAAAAGATGCTTGCGTATTACATATGCGACAATTCCTTCTTAATGAATAACGTATTACACCAATCACATGTAAGCGCACTTTCCTGCATGTTATAAATATCACTTACTTTTTTCTATGATTAAAAAAAAAGTGCTACTTAGTCATTGACGGAAGTTGAGCAGCACAAATTTTATTATAATTGTTTATAGTACCGTTGTTGACATTTGAGGATCCATGTGTCGCTGTATCTGTTGCGGCTTGCAAAGCGTGACTCAGTCAGTGTTGCCAACCGTAGCGACATGTCCCTAAACGTAAGGACTTTTGACATTTTTTTAAGGGCGTAGGGACGTAGGGACGCCCAGGCACAATTTTTAAGAACGGAGGAATTTTTGACAATGATCAACAATTATAATATGAAAACTACCAAAAAAGTAAACAAATAAATAAAAAGAAAAATGAATAGAAAAAAATGGTTTACTTTATACAATGATAAAGTCTCTCCACTTTTTCCATTTCTTCGATGAAAAAGAAAGAAAACCTGCTGAAGCATGTATCTCAGACACGTATTTAGGGAGCCATATTTAGCCGTATTTAGGGATAGATCCCCTTACACATCATACCATCAGACTGTTGTTCGTTCCCTTAGTCGTTTGTGGGGATCAGTCACTCTACCTCCGCAGTTTGACTTCAGAAAATATAAGACAATGATAAAGGATGGTGCAAGTAAACTTTTAAAAATCTAGAGAGAAAAGCGGCGAACTCTCAAAAGAAGACAAGTCTCCCCCAAGAAAACAACGCTTCAGATCTAAATGGCTGAAGGTAAGTAAATTAGCGTCTTCATGTATCAACTTCAGGTTCGTGGAAACATCTTAATTGTCTCCGTGCAATTAGAATACAATATTGTGCAATGATGAACAGGGTGTACACCATTATTACCATTTCCTTCACTGTATATTATATTCACATGGTACTAGTAAGTGAAGAATATTAGGCAAAGTCAATGTTTAACTCGTTATATAATATACATTTTCTGGTCATCATCAATCTGGTCCCTAAAATTGCACTTAATAAAAATAACGTGTTATGTGCATTTATTGTTTTTTGTGTGTTTTTTTTCATGTAGGGACAGGCGTGGGGCTATTGGCATTGTATGTAGGGACATTTAGGGACTTTTCGTGGTTTCTGTAGGGATATTTGGACCAAAAATAAGTGTTTGAGTTGGCAAAACTGGGCTCAATGTGACAAGGACAGATAAGAGGGCTGGGAAACACCTCGCCGCCAAGTATTGTATTTCCACAGAACATGAAAGAAGCATAAGAGTAATATTCATTAATTAACTTCTCTTTGTTATCATTTTAATTGCTGCTTTCTTGGGTGCCATCTCGCGCGTGCAGGAATTTGCAAAGATGTATGAAATTATAATTATTGTTATTATTGTTGTAATTATCATCATAGGTTTTCCTATTATCATTGTTATCATCATCATTAGTACTATTATCATTATTATTATTACCATTTTGTTATCATTGATATTATTACCATTATAATTATCATCATGTATGTTTTCCTAACCGCTAGCGGCTAAAGGACAATGCTGTAGCACTCTCCATGGCAGATATGTGTGATCATCTCTATCTGGGAATGGATAGGATAATTGCAATATTGTAACAGGCATCGTTGTGTTGTAATACATCGTATGTCGGTTGCAAAGCTCATTTCTGGCTGATGCAAGTTAACGCGCCAGAAACTTGGGCATTCTTGATTTATGTCAATCAAGTCAATTATTCCTTTCTTGGGGTTTGTAAGGGAATGGGTGGCGCTGTGTAGAATTTATCTTAAGGAAACGTTTGATTCGTTGTATAGAAGACACTTTGGAGTTTTCTGAGACTTCGTGACATTTCTGACATTTCTGAGACTTCGTGACAAAGCTTACTGACTTCATGACTACTCGCTGTGCTCCGGCATTGCAAGTACAGTACAATGCGTGGGTGGCGCGTCCAGACTCTTTCTTGTCATCTCTGGAGCGAAACAAGGGTGTGTCCTTGCTCCAGTATTTGTCAACACTTCTTAGGACTGGAGATTGAAAACAATAGTGAATCAGACACATTACAGCAATCTATGGGCAATATCAAAATAGCCTGGTGACTCTAGTCATGACTCTTGAGGCATCCATGTTGACGGGAAGCAACCAATACTTAGCATTGAGTGGATGCTCGCTGAATGAAACAG
>JACEEZ010022328.1:100000-102500 GCA_016584305.1 Chionoecetes opilio | reverse complement strand
TCTATGAGATTGCTTCCTGTCGTGGCGTGGCAGAGAATTTGCTTCCTGTCGTGGCGTGGCAGAGAAATTACTTCCTGTCGTGGCGTGGCAGAGAAGAGCTGGTCTACAGAAGTCTTTTTTTAGCGGATCACTGTAATACTTTGCCACACTGACCTAGAGGGAGGGGTGGTGAGGCAGTTGCTTCTTGATCGTCTTGTTTTTTAATCTTTCGTGATTTGAAGTTGTTCACTGTCTACGCAAAACGTGTTCGAGTGCCGTCTTCTCCTCGATTGATGTTCAGAGAGAAAGTCGTAAAAATACAGTAAAGTGCAGTTACTGACCGAGTGAACACAACAAAAAGCATGATCATTCACTGAAAATGTAAAGTAATCATCAAAACTGTAATACATTTTTATAATTATAAAAGTTTGAGTGTGAGCCAAAGGTCAGCCATCCCTCTCATATCTTGTGGCGATATAATTTATTTTTTTACACACACAATCCCCGCACACGCCCCCTGACAACAAGGAGAAGCGTGCAATGGTGATAACTCAGCACGCTAGGAGTAAGTTGTGATAACTCATATATGTAATCCCGTGAGCGCATCAAATACCCTCATTTTTTTTGTGCAAGGAATACCAATGACTATGATTTATGTAGTTACGGTAAACTATCAATGTCTTGGCGTATTCAGGATGGACACCTGAAGGGACACATGTGACAGGTGCTAATATCTACTGTACAGTATGTTTGGTACTTCAAGTTCTGGTGGCCATGGATGACAATCCGCTGCACCATGTCTAAATCATGTAACAAAAAGTAAGGTCTCCGTTTGCACAAAAGAAAATATACTTAACAGCAAATATTCAAGACCCTATTATATCCATCTTACTAGTGTAAGAGTTAACTAGTATCTTCACTCTTTCATTCCTTTCACTGGTAAACACTGGAACTCTCTTCCTGTTTCTATTTTTCCACTTACGACTTAAATCTTTCCAAGAGAAAGCCACCTCATCATCAAGACACCTCCCGAACTAAATTGGCCCACCCCCCTGTTACTGTCTTCTTTATGGAGACTGGCAGCTAGCGGGCTTTTTGTTTCTTTATTTTCTTTTTGTCCGTGGCCAGTTCTTTATGATGTAAAAAAAAAAAAAAAACTCTTTCGCGAAAGCTGGCTGTCCATTATACGGTAATACGGTACCTTATACGACCTTATACGGTACACAAAGCTTGTTCTGGGGTGATGAAAAAAACACCGCCAATAATAGACGATTTTCCTGATTGTGGCACGTGGCACAATGTGCATAAAGCTAGAGGTCAGTGACGCTAGAGCCTAGAGTTTCTAGACGAACGGTGCCTTCTGACTAAACACTTAAATGGCAAAAACAAAAAGAATCAAGAATAACTACCAATTCTTTCTACTAAATCTATATCAAGCCGCACGTTCAGCAAAAGTGAGAACAAGTGAACTCTGTACTATTGTTTCCAGACCCCCCTCCCCCCATCCCGACCAGGCCGTAACTGAACACTTCCACGGCCGCGAGTAAAAAGGCCACGATCAAATACACAAAGGTGCGAGCTCGCTGATCTTGTGGTTACTGCTTTAATACAACATCGATAACACGAAAGGAATAGCAACGAGAACAAAGTACTATGTACCTTTGCACGAAGGGAGAAAATTCTTGCCAACGCCTCTTTAGATCACACTTCTACCCGTCCGTCTCTGGCTGCCTCTGGTGCGCCTTAATAATTTTCACTTCTCGGCAGACAGACAGACAGACGTGGCATTAAGGGATCCACAAGAGTCACTGAGTGTTGGAAACACCTCCCTCCCAAGCACTGCGGTCCGTTCACAATCGCCTCCAATCCACCACTACCTCTCATAACAATGGTCTGTCTCCTGCACATGGCTGACCTTCGCCATTGCGTCGGCGGGGAGGCTGCCACCTGCGGGACGACCTTTTTCATCCCGAGATTTCGGAGACAGACCAGTTCACCTTCATTTCCAGTTTGTGTTCATGTGTTTCTTTACTACTTCACGAGGAGTATGCTAGGCGATGTAACAGTACGTACAGAATTATCAAATGTGTTTTTGGAAGACTGGTCGGTAATTTATGGTATAAATGTGTAGAAACTTCCGGACTAATTCGACCTTGAATATGATGCGGCCGTGTAATATTTAACCCTTGTTCACGTGGGTTTGTCTCTCACACTCTCTTCCGGGAAATCATACACTCGCTTTTTATCCAAAGTATTAATGTGGATCACCATTGCCATCTCCTCATCGAGTCAGTAAAAAGATAATGGGTTTTTTTTGTGTTTCTCAAAAGATGCCTCTCATGACCTGTCTTGGTCGCATCTGAGACCTTTGGTGTTATACTTTCAACTCTACTTTCCTGTAATGCACCCTATTTTTTCATTTAGAGGCAAAAAATCAGCAGAATATTGTGAGCAAATGTCAAACAACGTAAATGATAAGTCACATTCTCTCATTTTCCAATTAATTGGCATCTGCTTTACG
>JACEEZ010022328.1:87500-95000 GCA_016584305.1 Chionoecetes opilio | reverse complement strand
GAGGGTTGGCTGCAGTGGGGCAGGACCACAGATGTTTGGCTGATTCTTGCTGCCCTGCTACGTCCCAAGACCCTTCATCCTTCGCGCTTTACTTTAGCGGGAAGTGACTTTCTATGCAATCTTATACGTACATGTCATTAATGTTGACGCTCCGCTTGAGTCTTTCTTCTGGATGTCAACCGCCACTGTTGGGTCACGTACGCTATCCAGCACCAAGGCCAGACTGTCCTCGGAAAGGCTTTCCGTAACAAACAGGAAAAAATAAGCTGTTCTTGTAAGAAATGTCTAATACGCATGTACTGATGCTCTTGACAATGCCAAGCTACAACTATTCTGCTACAACTATTTGCCCAGTTTCTATATAGAATCATCCGACAACATTCAATGGACATCTTACTCGCCGAGGTCAAAGTGATAAATGAAGGGAAATGGGGTCATGATGCACCGTAATGTCTAACTGACATACATTTGCGTCCTTGGTGACGAGAAACATGAAATACAACCCAATTTCATTTATTCGTATGACAAGATCACATCATTCTTGAGGTGCACGGATGTTAATGTTGTTTAGGAGCCTCTATGAGGCCCAAACATCCGTGACTCGCGTTACTCCCGTTATGAGGCTGCTGATGCAGAACCGAGGTGTGACGTGAAACCAGCGAGTGACTACTCTTTCTTTCTGTTACCAGTCAAGTGTGCCACCACTGTGGGCGTGTGTTGTAATATGAGGCAGTTCCGAGTGCCTTCATACTAATGCAACAATGAAGGGGCTGAGAAAAGAAATGAAGCACATTTTAAACCCATTTGTTAATATACTTGACTTGACCAGCCTTTCAATGATATTGTACCTTGTGTTCTTTCTTGGGTTTCTTACATTCACAGGGAACAATGGACCATTGTGTGTCCTTCCCCCAAGCACAAGTCGATAGTGACAGTCAAGATTATGGGGAATTATACACAGCCACTCTTCTATAAACATTATAATAGTAACATATTTCTATGTCACATCATGTAGGGATTTCTTGCTCTATTCACCATGAACACAGACAAAGAAAGAAAAAAATAAAGACGCAAGAAAGTCGATGAACGTCACGTACAAAACGGGAGAGGAAAAAAACTGGTCGGTCGACTCCAGTCCTGAGTTCGAAAACACACCAAGAAAGACTGTGGGCGACACGATAAAGGAGAGAAAGTAAAATCTCCTTAATCTGCATGACTACTCGGCTGGAGGTCAGTGGGTGTGTGCGGGAAGTCAGAAAGCTTCGCACAAAAACTGGAGGGGTGTCCGATTACAGCCATCACCACGCTTTCGTTCCGGCTTGAGTCTTGTCTCCCTCAACACACACACACAAACACCTTGGACGTGACCTGCTTTGAAGACCTTGACCTGTGCGACCCCCTCATACCTCCCACGACAGGGATATGCCACTACCCCATCATCCTCTTTCTCCTCGCTAGATGAGAGAGAGAGAGAAAGAGAGAGAAAGAGAGTATGTTGGCTGTCGTAAATCAAAGAGAGATGACTTAGGAAATCCGGTTGGGTCTCAAGCAGTCATCTATCTCCCTTGATTCTGGACGATTTTATATATATATATATATATTTTATATATATATATATAATATATATATTTTATATATTATATATATATATATTATATATAAAAATATAATATATATATATATATATAGTTATATATTATATATATATATATATATGATATATACTATTTGTATATATATATAGTAATATATATATATATATATATATATATATAATTATAGATATATAAGATGAGAGAGGGGAGAGAGAGAGAGAGAGAGAGAGAGAAGAGGAGAAAAGAGAGAGAGGATGAGAGAAGAGAGAGAGAGAGAGAGAGAGAGAGAGAAAAGAGAGAGAGAGAGAGAGAGAAAAGAGAAAGTTGGACAAATACAGTGAAACACACGTACAGACAAACACACACACACACAGAGGCAGACGAACGGACAAACGCAGAAACAGACAAAAGAATGATTACTTTTTATAACTTAAATACTTCATAGGAAAATGTCATACAATATATAATTTTTTTTAACGATGCAGTCCATGTGGAATGTTTTTTTTCTTAACGTACTTTGGAAGGATGGTAGCAATTTCTTGTGGTCTGCAGGAGCGGGAGGCTGCGGTCCGGAGTTCCACCTTCCTTATTTTCTTTTACGAAATTGAGACTAGAGCAGCTTGTCATCCCAGGGTCGCGCGAAGCCCCACAAGCACGTGTGAGAGTCTTAGGAAATTCTGCGATTAGAAACTGATGAAAGTTTTTGGAAAAATGTGTAATGGCAAGGAAGATCCTTCTGTCCTAATTGTCAGCAGGAGAAAGCTGTTGGTGCAGGAGGGCGGGGCGGCTTGTCGGGGTTTGCGTCATCCCGGCTAGGGTGTCTGTTGCCGGGGTTAGGGGAGGGGTGAAGATCCTTGTCATTGTGAATACATGTTGTGAAAACCATCGCTTGAAACTGGGAAGAAAGTGAGTAAGAGAGTAAGCCCACTCCCGATGATACTTTATTGTTATGATCAGCATGTGCGTGTACGTTTATACGCGATGGCGGAGATTTGTGCGTGTGTGTAGGACTGTAGGTATGTGTGTGTGTGTGTGTGTGTGTGTGTGTGTGTGTGTGTGTGTGTGTGTGTGTGTGTGTGTGGTGTGTATGTGTGTGCGTGCGTGCGTGCGTGCGTGTGTGTGTGTGTGTGTGTGTGTGTGTGTGTGTGTGTGTGTGTGTGTGTGTGTGTGTGTGTGCGTGTGTGTGTGTGTGTGTGTGTGTGTGTGTGTGTGTGTGTGTGTGTGTGTGTGTGTGTGTGTGTGTGTGTGCGTGCGTGGTGTGTGTGTGTGTGTGTGTGTGTGTTACGTTCAAGATGCATGATAGGTAGTGTTATCCTATAAAAAACTTCCGTCCAAACATTTCTAGCGTCGGTAACAGGTACAAATCGCCTGGGCCGCACGTGTAGCACATTCAGTCAAGACTGAAGAACATAAGAACGTTGAATTTTCATAACAAACAATACGAGGCATAGACATGCGTTCTGTCAGTAGCATCACAGTCATCACTACATCACCAACATCTCAGCTATACAGTTCAGCATGCGCCTCCTTCTCCCTCCCTCCCTCCCTCCCTCCCTCCCTCCCTCCTTCCTCCTCCTACTATTCCCCAGCTTCCCCAGGAGACATTTAAAGGCTCTTACATAACAGCACCACAAACAATGGATCGGAGTGACTCACCGTTGCCACTTCCTCGTTGTGTGGGTGGGCACTGACTTACATAATCGCCGTTCACAAAGTCATTGGTTAATTATATTGAGAAGATAAAAATATGAAAGAAAAAATGGAGCTAAGTGTGTAAAGTATTATTTTATTTTTTGCCTTGGGGATTGTTTTCCCAGTCTCTGTCTTTGTGTGTCGGTCTATCTTGCTATCTATTAATCTGTCAATCTGTCTATCTACGAAGGCCTCTTTCACACGCAGCGACACTCCATGCGCCGTGTACAACGTGGCGCCGTGATCGTCAACAACCAGGCTTTCACTTTCTATAGTTCTTTGGTAACATGTTAATTAATAGGCGAACACAATCATATTCAATCAATCCTTTCACTCGTACTATAGACCCTCGCTTGACGTATGACAGGTCTTCATTTTTTTTCTCTCGGTTTACTGACGTGGAAGATTCTAAGGAGCAAAACTAGATAGTGTTGGAACATTATGCATATTTTACGTAGATATGAGAAGCAGCATGATAATATAATTCCGTGTTAATGAAAGAGAGAGAAAGAGAAAGAAAGAAAGAGAGAAAGAAAGAAAGAGAGAGAGAGAGAGAGAGAGAGAGAGAGAGAGAGAGAGAGAGAGAGAGAGAGAGAGAGAGAGAGAGAGAGAGAGAGAGAGAGAGTGTGTGTGTGTGTGGTGTGTGAGGTCCCAGCATTACCCTAAGATCGGTAATAATGAGCTCCAAGCTCACTCCGGGAGGGTGAAACTGGCGATCGCGAGTCCAACTCGCGTGGACAAGACGATGGGTGAATGACACACACCACACACACACACACACACACAACCCCACACACCACACACACCACACACACACACACACACACACACACACACATACACACACACACACACACACAAACAAACAGTTTTATTAAAGAAGAAAGTCAAACAAATCATAAATCGTTGCAGGGAAAGGTTTCATTGCTAAGAACTTGTGAGCATTTTAAAATAAAATCCTATACTATTTTTTCATCAACAAGAAGTCACTATATCCATGCTCTTGAACTTTTTCGTGTTCATGCTTCCGACTCCGAACTCATGTCCATTTTCTTTTATGTATTTCTTATAAGGTTCCTTTTTTGTAATATGTGTATTTGTATTTGGCTCTGTACATTATAACATCGTGTGTTGTGTGTGTGTGTGTGTGTGTGTGTGTGTGTGTGTGTTTTGTTGTGTTGGTGTGTGTGTGTGTGCGTCGTGCGTGCGTGCGTGCGTGCGTGCGTGGTGCTGCGTGCGTGGGGTGGGGTCGTGCGTGGTTCGTGCGTGCGTTGCGTGCGTGCGTGCGGCGTGCGTGCCGTGCGTGCGTGCGTGCGTGCGTCGGGGTGCGGGGCGTGCGTGGTGCGTGGTTTGGGTGTGTGTGTGTGTGTGGTGTGTTTGTGTGTGTGTGTGTGTGTGTGTCGTTCACAGCATAAAAACGTTTACTTTCATGAAGGGTTTGTATTATATTTGGTTTTGAGTTTTCTCGATACTACCTTATACTCGACCCGCCAGCGCTTCTTATAGTAGACGTATATATTACTTGATTTCATTATCTTTGATCAGCATTTGAATAACCATAAGAACGATATTTTCTTTTGTAATTACAGAATACTCAGAGCTCACATTCCTTTGGTTTAATGACTAAAGAAGTAAATATATAAAAACACTAAGGAATACATTAACACTCTTATCCTTTTACTTCCACAAGACTGAACATACATTGCAGAGACACTGACTTCTCTCTCTTCAATGAGTCATACAGTATCTATTTCTCCGCCATAAACTCCACGAGTAACCTGATTGACGACGGAAAGTACCTGTTTTGTTCCACACACTATAGACACGCTAACTTAAACACGCTTGAACTGGGCAAACAAATATTTATGTCTTTCTTATTCAAGGCGCGATGGACAAGCGGTGGGTATTTGTCTGATGTCCACTGCAGGCACGGAATGTGGGTGGAAAGAGAAGAGAGAGGAGAGAGAGAGAGAGAGGAGAGAGAGAGAGAGAGAGAGAGAGAGAGAGAGAGAGAGAGGAGAGAGAGAGAGAGGAGAGGAGAGAGAGAGAGAAGAGAGAGAGAGAGAGGGGAGAGAGAGAGAGAGAGAGAGAAAAAAAAAAAAAAAATAAAAATATTAATGCTGCTTTTCTTCCATAGCACGAAGTAAATATCTGAAGTGAAAGCGAATATACGTTGCATGATCTTTCTTATTTTGACGTTGTACACACTCTCTCTCTCTCTCTCTCTCCCCTCTCTCTCTCTTCTTTTCTCTCTCTCTCTCTCTCTCTCTCTCTCCCTCTCCTCTCCTCATCTCTCTCCTCTCTCTCTCTCTGTTTGGTGTGTGTGTGTGTGTGTGTGTGTATTCACCTAGTTGTATTTTACAGGGCCTGAGCACGCTCGTATGGCCCCGTCTCCATATCAACATTTTTAATCATTCATCCTTAGTGTTTTGGGTGTTGGCCGAACCCAAACCACCCCGGGGAGGCGGGTCACAAACCCCCGGCAAACACCCGATACCCATTCACTGCTGGGTGGACAGGGGCTCGGGTTTTAAGAAGACCGCCCGTCTGTCTTCGCTCCGCCCAGGGATCGAACCCGGGACTTCTCGGTTGTGAGCCGAGTGTGCTAACCGCTACACTACGGAGTTACCCCACACTACGGTGTGTGTGTGTGTGTGTGTGTGGCGGTAACACTCCCTGAAAATAAAAACTAAAGGGTCGGTATTGATGGAACAGCGTCGGGTTGGAATCGATCACCAATGGTACTCCGCATGCAGGGATCCACTCTCGGACCAGTGTTGTCCAATGTTCATGATATTTGAAAATCATATCGATGATGGACTTCACAACTTTATTTCAAAATTTGCAGATGATGCGATAAACGGGAAATCGGCAATCTCAGATCACGATAGAAGATTTGCAGGAAATCTGAGCATGATATAGGTAACAGGTAAAGATGGGGGCATACGCTATGCTGCGCGTGGCCTTCGGTGTTCATCTCCGTGGCTTTAGCCCTTTGAGCCTGTGGTAGGTGAGGACCCGTTACCCCGGGACACAGGGCTAGTATGACATCCGGATTACCACAGTTACCCTCCCCAGGTTTTCCCAGGTACCCGTTTATCAACCCCGAAATTCGAGGAAGAACAGCTGGTTTGGCTTGTCGCCGACTTGCCCTGGCCGGGATTCGAACCAGGGTCCGCAGATTCGTAGCCAGGCACGCTAGCCACTACACCACGGAGGCGACAGAGCAGCCATGATGTAATTGGGGGTAAATGCCGTTAACGCCAATAAATGTCACGCTCTTTAAGCAATCTTACGAAGAGAGGTTGGCCCAGCTAAACTTGTTCTCTATCAAAAAATGTCGTCTCTTAGAGAAACTCATTCATGGTTTTTTTTTGCCCCCCCCTTTAAAAAAACCCCCCTTTTTGGTTTTTTTGGGGCCCCCAAAACCCCCCCCCCCCCCTTTTTTAATTTTTCCCCCAAAAAAACCCCCCCTTTTTTTTTTTTGGGGGCCCCCCGGGCCTTTCTTTTTTCCCCCCCAAAAAAAATTTCCCCCCCTTTTTCCCCCCTTTTTTTTTTTTTTTTTTCCCCCCCCCCCCCGGGGTTTTTTTTTTTTTTCCCCCCCCCTTTTCCCTTCCCCCCCCCCCTTTTTTAATCCCCCCCCTTTTCCCCCCCTTTCTTTTTTCCCCCTTTTTTCCCCCAAAAAAAAATTTTTTTTCCTTTTTTTTCCCCCCTTCCCTTTTTCCCCCCCTTTTTTTTGGGGGGGTTTTTTTTTTCCCCCCCCCCTTTTCCCTTTTCCTTTTTTTTTTTCCCCTTTTTGGGCCTCCTTTCCCCCCCCCTTTTTTTTCCCCCCCCCCCCCCTTTTTCCCCCCCTTTTTCCCCCCCTTCCCCCCTTTTTTCCCTTTCCCCCCCCCCCCCCCTTTTCCCCCTTTCCCCTTTTTCCCCCCCTGCCCCCCCCCCCCCGGGGTTTTTTTTTTCCCCCCCCCCCCCTTTTTCCCCCCCCTTTTTTTTTTTTTCCCCCCCCCCCTTTTTCCTCCCCCCCCCTTTTTTTCCCCCTTTTTTTTTTTTTTGGGCCCCCCTTTTTCCCCTTTTTTTTTTTAAAACCCCCCCAAAAAAAAAAAAAAAAAAAAATTTTTTTCCCCCCTTTTTTTTTTCCCCCAAAAAAAACCCCCCCCCCCCTTTTTTTCCCCTTTTTTTTTTCCCCCCCCCCCCCCCCAACCCCCCCCTTTCCCCC
>JACEEZ010022328.1:52500-55000 GCA_016584305.1 Chionoecetes opilio | reverse complement strand
AAAAAAGGGCCCTGGATGCTGATTTGTGAGAGGGTTGGAGGGAAGCAGGGAGACAAGGAAAGAGGGAGGGAGGTAAAGAGGTAAATAAGGAGGAAGTAAGGGAAAATGGCAGGTGAATGTGAGGTCGTGATTGAGGAAGGGATGGACACGCATGAAGGGTTGAAAATATGGTGTGTAATTGTATGTAAGTGAGAGTTTTCTCTCTCTCTCTCTCTCACTCTAGGATAGATATAGTAAGAGAGAGAGAGAAAGAGAGAGAGAGAGAGAGAGAGAGAGAGAGAGAGAGAGAGAGAGAGAGAGAGAGAGAGAGAGAGAGAGAGAGAGAGAGAGAGAGAGAGAGAGAGAGAGAGAGAGAGAGAGAGAGAAAGAGATAGAAAGGGGGGAGGGAAGTGTGGATGGGAAGCTGATCGTTCAACCATCCAGTCTGAACTGTGCGGTCAGCGGTGGAGGCGACCTTAAGTGTGGTTCACACTGAGGTTTTTTCGGCATTTTATCGACCGAGAAGGCGGTCTGGGTCTGGGGCTGGTGTCATGATCGCAATAGGTTTTTTAAACAAATCACACACCGCTCGCTCTGTCTTTTATCGACCGACTTGCCGAGAATTTCGCGCGCCAAATTCAAATAAACGCAGAAGCCAGCACCACCCTCTCCCAAATCACCCCAATTATTGGTATAATTTCGGTATTGGGCACTAAAAACTAACAAATTTAACTTACATCATCGTGCAGATCTTTTCATCCTTAATTTGAATCCCAATTTCCCATGCCAATGGCGATACATATAATACCGAAAATTTTCCATTTTAGCTAGCCATAAACGGTTATTAGTTTAAATCAGATTATGTTAGGTTAGACGTGGGGTTTGATTTAGTAGATGATATCAAGGAAAAAATGAAACTATCAATACTACTTCATAATAGGTAAAGTGCGGGAAAACTTATCTATCGCGCGCCAAATACACACAAGCCAGCCACTAGCCCCCTATAGCCCCTAGCGCGACGTGACCCCTGACCCTGCTGCCTGAGACCCTCACTGCCCCTGGGAACAACAACAAGCTCGAGCACGAGCTTGACAAACGACCTATAAAGCGATACTAAAAGCAGAAAAGGTCACAAGAAGAAGAAGAAAGAAGATTTGTCGACCGAAACGAATTGCGTGTGTGAACGTAGTCTCCGCACTAGCCCGCAAGAGACCGACTTCTCTGTCGACAAAAAATGCCGAAAAAACCTCAGTGTGAACCAGCCTTTACCAGAGCCACGCTCGGGCGGTTCATGGTCATATTCTTAACTTAGTCCTTTAATATGCTATTCATTGTTGGATTTCCGCCTCATTTATATCTTACATTATCGAGCATCAAACGTCGCTGTTGCTGCTGTGTTTCATCTCATATAATGAAACAATGGTAATTTTTTGTGGCCCACGTGAGGCAAGATTAACGTCTACACTATAGGACAAGAAAAGGTGATATCAACGACAGTCTTCTCCTGTGTTGCAAAATACTGTTCACACAGGAGAAAAATAGTCTGCGAGCAAATATACTGCTAGTTGAGAAGTTTCACATACGACATAATATTTTGTTTGGAACGGAATAAAAACGGCTGCGGGAGGACGCACACTGAACGCCACATTGCTGAACCTCAGCTTGGCCTTACCGCCGAACTCTTGGTGTTTTGATTTTCCCCGACATTTCAAATTGACTTTAAATTAGCTTCCACATTTTCTAAAGTGTCTTCACATTATATTTCTCCTACGCTAACATCAGCAAGTCACTTCATTCTGAATAAGCAATGTTGATTTATACTTAAGTGCCAATTTACGTCAACTTGTATCTATTTCGCTTCCAGTTGTTGTGCTTTAAAACATCCGGCCTGGAACCGCCCCGCCACGGGGCCGAAGCTGTACAGGAAACTTTCTCATGACGACTGTCAGTGCGTGAGCCTGAGAAAGTTCCCCGCCGTCAAGATCCTCCACTCTGACTCACGACTTTCCACCATATATATTGGCGAGGTATTCATACACTACATGGTCAAACTTCAAAAGAAAAATACAATTCACACATACCTATTGGTCTGTACACGCTGTGTCCTTTTAATGTACAAAGTTCAAGGTTCAAAAGGTTCGTAAATATCAGGGCAGGTAGATATTTAACTCGGTGTGGGTGAACAGAGGAACAAAAACAATTCATCCCATCCTCTCTTTACCAACAATTATTTCATAGGAGAAAATGACTGAAACTACAAGTGAAGAGCACAATAAATCACTTTTAGAATTTTGTTTGTTTGTACACTTATTCCGCTCCGAGGCCGCTCTCCGCCACCACCCTGATCGCGGGGAGGTTCTTCTCTCTCTGGAGGAAAGGGGAAGGAAGGAATCTAACAAAGAACTTTAGTGAAAGTAGGAGAAAGTGAGGTATGCCTACGGCCTATGACCTGTCCTTGAGAAATGGTCAGTGTTTCTGTCTCTCTTTTTGTCTCCCTTCTCTCACGAGGCCCACCTGGCCG
>JACEEZ010022328.1:0-45000 GCA_016584305.1 Chionoecetes opilio | reverse complement strand
ACCTGTGGGTGGAGGCAAGAAACAGCCAGGGAGGATGCTGCAGCGATGGCGATCACCACCACCATCATGTCATGCTTCCTTCACCTAGCGTATAGCGGTACACGGATCGAGGGGCGCCGGTGACGAGGCGTCGCTGTGCACGGATGGGTGACGGAAATTAAAGATTCTAGTGGGACGGGAAGGAAACGTGACTGTCAAAACAAAACCTGACATGCGCGTGCTTGATAAGTGGGACAAGGGAGTTTGTTGGGCGATAGTGATGACAGTTGTGGCTTGAGGGAGTGTGTTTGGCGGCAGATGTTGTTGCACGCTGGCGACACCTGCATACGGCAAGGTGCGAAATGTACCACGAAACAGTTAACATGTAATTAGTGAACAATGAGTCTCAATGTTGACTATTTAAACATATCTCTTGCAAGCATACCTGCATACTACGTTTTGATAACTTACAGAGGTGTATCTAACCACGACACAATGTAAACGAAAAATTACGACATCTTAAGAAAACTGTGAAATGCAAATCTTGAATTTCAACATCACTACAAGGTGAAGGTTAAGCAGATTGAAATATATGGCACACATAAACATATATGATTTAGTAACTGCAACACAAAATGTATCTTGTATATAACACTAATTCAGATAACTATATTCGCATCATTTACATTTGAGTTACATACGTGAAATATGAAGAGCGCCACACAGGTACAGCGCACGCCGACAACGTGGTAAAAAGGAAACTGTTTTTGTTATAAAAAAATGAATAAATTCCTGTCACGGGACATGATTTACATAAAAAGAAGCTATGTAAGGAAGGATATAAAGAAAATTATTTGTGAATATGTATGTGTGTGAGAGAGAGAGAGAGAGAGAGAGAGAGAGAGAGAGAGAGAGAGAGAGAGAGAGAGAGAGAGAGAGAGAGAGAGAGAGAGAGAGAGAGAGAGAGAGAGAGAGAGAGAGAGAGACGGGGGGGGAGAGGTCATTTGGACGTGTACGTAAGCGGCGGGTCATGCTTGTGACAGTGGCGGGCTTGTCAGTGTTAAAATACACTATTACGTAGGGAAAGCTTCCTTGGGACACTGGCTTTCTTTGAGCAAATAGCGTCACCGTCAGTGCAGGCAGGCTGAGGAAAATGTAGATGACGTATACATGCAGCCTTATGCCGCATTCACCACAGCTACACCAACGCATGGGAAGGGTGTTGCTGCAAAGGCATGCATCATGGACATCTACATACAGATTCCCTTCAAAACAGTGGGATAGAGGAAGGAGGAGACTAGCATTGGTATCTTTGGTAGATCGTATGTGTCTGCTGGTGGTTTTGTGGTCACTTATACTAGATTGTGGTCACTTATACCAGATAGGGACAGATCGTCCCTATCTGGAAAGGGAAAGGGGACCGTCAGGACTGCAACAATTACCGCGGTATTACACTGCTCAGCGTACCAGGCAAGGTGCTTGCCCATCTATTGCTGACACGAATTCGCAGTCATCTGGTGAAGCATCAGAGACCTCAGCAGTCTGGGTTCACGCCTGGTAAGTCAACAACGGACCGTATCCTAGCGCTTCGTGTCCTGGTGGAACGCCGACGTGAGTTTCGACAGGGGATGCTTGCAGCCTATGTTGATCTCAAGAAGGCGTTTGACTCAGTGCATCGTGAGTCACTCTGGGATCTTCTGCGACTTCGAGGGATTCCTGCAAGGACTATTGGTTTGATAACTGGTCTGTATTCTGGGACTGCGAGTGCTGTGAAGTGTGGGGCAGGTGTATCCAGCTTCTTTCCTGTGAATACAGGAGTGAGGCAAGGGTGCGTCCTTGCCCCATCACTTTTCAACGCTTGTATGGACTGGGTATTGGACAAGGTTGTAGATCAAAGTGATTGTGGAGCATCCGTCGGCAACACCAAGATCACTGATCTTGTTTTTGCCGATGATGCAGTAATCTTTGCTGAGTCGCTGGAGGTCCTGGTGATGGCTCTCGAGGCGCTGCACGAGGAGGCAAAGCCTTTGGGACTTGAGGTCTCCTGGCTCAAGGCCAAGGTCCAGGTATTTGGAGACTTACTAGATGAAGCAGTACAGTCTGTTCATGCGTGTGGCGAGGACATTGAGATCTTGGAAAGTTTTACATACCTTGGTAGCGCAGTCCATAATGACGGCGGGTCACGTCAAGAAGTCTTACGACGGATTGGCATAGCCCACGGTGTTATGGACTCGCTCAGCGGGAGTATTTGGCGTTGTCGGTACCTGTGCAGGAGGACAAAGATCCGGATCTTCAAGTCGCTTGTGATCCCTGTCTTACTCTATGGTTGTGAGACATAGACACTAAATAGTGACTTGAAGAGACGAATCAATGCCTTTGGTAATAAGTGTCTTCGCAGAATCATGGGGTATCGCTGGGATGATTACGTGTCAAATCGGCGATTGCACCGTGAGACTGAATCGAGGCCTATTACCTGCATAGTCCGTCAGCGCCAACTTCGGCTATATGGGCATGTGGCACGCTACCTTGAAACCGATCCTTCCCATCGGGTTGTATCTGTAGGAGACAATCCGGCGTGGAGGAGGCCAAGGGGGCGCCCACAAGGCTCGTGGCTGGGGCAAGTTGATGTTTCTTGTCGAGAGCTGCTTGGTATGGGAAAGGAGCCTGCATGGGAACTCGCGCGTGGTGACCCCCGGGAGTGGCGTCGTAGGGTGGGCGAGGCGACGCGCCCCCCGGCGTATGCCCCCAATGATTGATTGATATACTAGATTACCGCCGCTCTCGAAATGTGAACGATGCCGAATCTTAAGTAGCTCAACGTGAAACCTTTGCCATTCATATCAACAAAACATCAGTAAACATATGTTAATCTTATGTATGATAGCTATTCATTCAATTATTTCATCTTCTAGAATTTCAGTATTAGCAAAGATGATTTTCTTGGGCAAAGATTTCTTTGACGAGTTGGGAAATAACATTGACTGAAACGTCATTTGCTTGTGTATAAATGTGCTCCATGTAATAAGGTCTTTAACTGGAGCATGGAGAGGTGACGCACGGAACACCGCGGATAAAGTGAACTCTGACAAGGAGTCAAGGACATGAACTCTGGGGACATAAACATTGATAACTATACTGTACAATCAAATGTCGGGCTCTGGGCTGCTGTGTAGTTTTCAGTGGATGCAGATGGAGCACCACAACAAAGTGATTAAATCCAGCTCCTGAGCCCGTTCAAGAATGACCTGCTATGCGCAGTGCAGGATGAAAAAAAAGAGGGAAAAGTGTAGGTATTGGATTCCATGCGTACATAGGCTATACCTTTTTCTCTTTTTTATTCTTTTCGAAACTATTCATCGGTTTACTGTGCACAAGGATCAGCGTTGATTAACGTATCATAATGATATTTACTACACTGTAGCTATATGTTCACCACGATATTTTGCTGGCTATTAACGTGTGGCGTCGGACACCTACCATCTCAGTGTCCGTCATGCTGTGCTGCCATAATGCTTAATGCAGGATCAACAGACTATCAGTACTCTATTAATCTTGGCTTTATGTATATTGGAGAGCGATAATTTTTTTTTAGTATTTCACCACCATCATTATCACACCGTCGCCATCACTAGTCCACCTTTATTTCCATCTAAATCGTCATTGCCTACGTCGTCTATTAATTTAAATAATCACCATCACATATCTCACCACCACCAACATCACAACCAACATTGCACATACCACTACCATCACCACAGCAACCAACATCGCCTATCCTACCATCACAACCAACACCACAACATCGCAAATCCCACCATCACCAGCATTACACCACCACCACCACCATCACCTCCACCGTATACAAAATACAAGAACACTGGTATATTTATATTCTAAGAATTTGCTTTTTTTCTAGCATTGCACGTTTTTTGGAGCCTAAAGAATGGTTTCCTCATAACCCTCATTTAACACGCCTAAAAATAGTGTAGGCATTGCTCTAAAAATCCTTGCTCTGGTGTTGAAGTAAAAAAGTTCGATAGTGTGTGTACGAAGTGCAAAACTGTAATCATAACCAAAAAGTGGCTACAAAAGTGGGCTGTGTAATGTTTACCTAAACGAAATCAATCATTCTCTCTCTCTCTCTCTCTCTCTCTCTCCCTCTCTCTCTCTCTCTCTCTCTTCTCACCAATACGAGAGCAAAACTATGAAAAAAGCTAACTTGAATAATGCATTTGATAGCCACTAATGCTTCTATATATTGGATAAGGTAAAGTTCTGAAATGATTCCACCGTTGTTGGAAAAAAATATTAATACATTTGTCTTCATTCATATCTTCTTCATGACTGTATAACTTACGGATGATTTCCTCAAGTTTTCAAAAATATACGGTAACTTGTATAAGAGTGCATAAACAGGTCAGTGTTTACTTTATGCTCATTGAGTTAAGAGTGATTTGAGAATGTGATATTCTACTAACTTTTGATTGGACACATTTTGAATGTACATACGTATATTCATATGAACATAATTTTAATTTACCTAACAACACTCTTGTACTTCAGTGTAATGGCTGCATTCTTCTTACAACTTTATCGATACACTCATGAATATTGATATACAACCTTCCAAACATACACTAGCTTCCATTGCTTACAATAAAAAAGAATGACGCATATATATAGATAAAAGAAGTATTTGTTTGTTTTTCGTAGCAAACACGTAATAGGAAGGCGGGCAGGGACGTCAACAATGGTCTGGGCCAAGGTCACCCGTCTTGCTGAGCTTGCAAGATGAACGTAACATCCACCAACATATAGAAAAAAATCAGGTCATCATGGTACCAAGTATATTGCAGTAACATGGCAAGCAAAGATATCAGGGCCCTATTCTCTGACGATACAATGGAGGATACATATCAGTTGGATGTGTTCTGGGAGTATTCGATGGTGAGCGAGGACCAGATTATGGACACAAAGCAGTACTGACACTCTACGTATCACACTACATACTCTTCAAGCAAGAACCCCAAATAAAGAATACGTATATTTGCATAGACTATGTTGTCCTCGATAGAAACATATCTGAATGCATTTCACTATATGCGAGCCATGAGACAACGGCGTACAGCCAACCAACCACAATATACAAACGCAACCAATCAGTCACAAAGCCTTCTCTGAACTGACTATTTAAAATATAGTCTATAGGTACCCGTGCTATCAATGCTGTCCTCACCTTCTAACTCCCGTATCTCACATGCTGCATTTACAGTGTATAATGCAATATAACAAAAACATGGGTTAAAGTGACAGGAGGGGACATCATTCTGCTCAAGCAACTTAGCTGTCATAATTCTACCGAGGAAGTTGGGTTAGCCAGTAAATATAATCTTCAGGTAATGTCTACTGTGGCAACATATATAGATGAGAGAATGGTCATGGGTCTGTGGAGAATGAATGGACGACCCATAACAAGCCTCAGGGTCAAGGTGATAAGAGATAAACACTGTGGTAATCCAGTCATCCTTCCATCAAAATCCTTGAGCGGAATGAGTATCAAGGAATCTTAGTCTGGAAGTTTCACATATATTGTAGTATATATGAAATGCTAATACCTTACAAGTTATTATATATATTAATCATCATTAATATATATATTATATATTATATATAAAATATATATATATATATATATATATATATATATATATATATATATATATATATATATATATATATATATATATATATATATATATATATATATATATAAATATAATATACTGCAATATATTATATTGCAGTAAGGAGCATTGATCCCAAAATTTTAATGATCTTCTCCGAAACAGACTACCGTGAAGGATGCTCTTCGGCCTCAAGGCCAGCTACACGCAAACGTGAGCCTCACTTGTATAAACTAACATTTATCAACATCGGAACATCCCCGTCTTCCCGAAGAACATCTGTGTTAAGCTGTTTTGAGGAACACGCAGCCAGCCCGGAATACCATGGTTCGAAGGTATCAAGAGGCACCTAATTATAAATGCCCAAGACGTGTTCTTATTTTGATCTCATTTATATATGTTCTTCCCCCACAACAGTTCGATGAAGAAATGGTGCCCGCATGGTGCGAGGCTGTTTCATTCATCACCAATGGCCTGCGTTGACCGAGACCTTGACACCAGTCCCTCAAGGCTTATCGTCGGATGGTTCCAGGTTGGTCGGTAACAAGGATGATATGTAAAGTATACTATCCTTGTATATGTATACATATGTATAAATATATATATATATATATATATATATATATATATATATATATATATCCTTGTATATATCCTTGTATATATATATATATATATATATATATATGTATATACTTGGATTGCCACTTGACTCACTAACTGTTCATTTGTTTTTTGAAGGCAACGGCTTGGTTGCTTACTACTAACGTGTCAGTTTTCCTTCGTTTCAAAACCCTCCTGGTTTCGTTTATAGCGACATGTTCTTTTCGAAACGCATGTGTTCAACAATAATCTGCACACATAGGCAATACGCCACACCATGACAACTGTCCTCTTACATCACAGTTTGAGCAAATAAAATTAATAGAAAACGGAAGAGATTTCAATGCCGCCACAGGGTTACCGACCTACTCGGCCATGAGAGAGAAAGTCAAGAGGGAGATTTGTTACATACTCCCTCACTCTCTCACGGCGCGAGGCGCACTGACTGGCCCGCCCGATCTGGCAGGGCTACCTGGCCGAAGTGTGTGTGTTCGTGCGTTCACCTTTCGGCTGAGGGAGAAATCGGCGCCCCTCATGACCCAGAAGTTGCTCTATGTACATTTGGACCAGTATAACATATAAGAGTCAGTTTGTTATTGTACTGCCCATCTCTCGGCAAACACGGCAGGGTGTGGGTCAGTGTCCTCCAGCCAGGCACCAGCTCGCCCAGGTTCATGGTCAGTTGTCACCCGCCAGCCCACCGCCAGGGCACGCCGAGCCTCATCACGTTATTGCGTGAACCATCCACCTATATGTCTACCGGTTCCTCTGTTTACTTGTGTGTGTGTGTGTGAGATATATATATAGATATATATATATATATATATATATATATATAGAGAGAGAGAGAGAGAGAGAGAGAGAGAGAAGAGAGAGAGAGAAGGAGAGAGAGAGAGAGAGAGAGAGAGAGAGAGAGAGGAGAGAGAGAGAGAGAGAGAGAGAGAGAGAGAGAGAGAGAGAGAGAAAAAAAAAAAGATACACACAGACATGCAGACACAGACATACTGACAGACGGACAGGCACAGCCTAAGACAGGCAGAGAAGACAAAAAGATACAGGCATGTGTCAGACATACGGATATAAGAGCACACAGCCACACATACAAAAGTATAAAAAAAACAAATGACAGGCAACGTTAGTGTTCATATCCGCAGACTTTCATGATAATGCTTCACTGGGTTAACATGAAAGTTTTTATTGATATTTGTTTTAAAGTTAGAGATAAGTGACTTCATGGGGAACGAGGAACCAGATGTGTTGTACTTTGTGGAGACGAAATTGAGTAAGGAGGTAGAAGCACAATTGGGAGCTGGAAAATATAACCTGTGGAGAAGAGACCGAGACATTAAAGTAGGAGTTATGATTGCAGTTAAAAAGGAATTGAAAGTATCTAAAGTGGAGATGGGAGAAGGAAAAGCAGAATTGATTCAAATAAGCTTAGAAACTAGTAGAGGAGGAAAAAGAGACATTGCCGTGGCATACGTTCCACCAAAAACTAGATCATGGAGAGGTGATGAATATCAAGAAAGGTTGAACGACACAACCGGACAACTGGTGAAACTAATGGAGACAAGTGCTGACTTGATTTTGATGAATGACTTTAACTATATGGAGGTAAACCGGGAGTAGTGCTGTGCAGAAGGAAGCGATGACTCATGGGGTAACAAGTTACTTAACTTAATAATGAATAATGTGATGACCCAATGGGTTGACCAAGAGACAAGATTCCGAGGAGAGGACACACCCGCAAGACTGAATCTGCTGTTCACAAAGAAGACTGGCATTATTGACAACTTGGAATACTTCTGTCCATTTGGACAGAGTGAGTATGTGGTACTAGAGTTTGAAATTACACAGGATATTGTGGAACCAAAGGATGAGATATAGAAATGGAAGATACAATTATAGAAAAGCCAACTTTGGGGCATTACAGAAGTTCTTTACTGAATGCAACTGGAGGCCGTTCCACGAGGCCAAAAATGTGGAAGAGAAGTGGGACTATTTCTTGTAAATGTATAACATTGCTGTTGATAAGAATGTACCAAAGATAACAGGGAAGAACGACTGGTTAAAAGGAGATGAGAAGTAGCAAAAAGAAATAGAGATGTTGCATGGAACAGGCTGAGAAGGAAGATGGATAATAGGACAAGGGAAGAATACAAGAGAGCTAGAAACTAATATGTAAGAATCCACAGAGACGAAGAGAGGAATTATGAAAGAGGCATAATAGAAAAATGCAGGAACGAACCAAAATTGTTTTATAGGTTTATTAATGGGAAATTAAAGCAAAAAGAAGGGATCAACAAGGTAAAAGTGAAAGGGACAGTCTACGAAGAATCAGCCAGTTGACCAACTCGAAGTCATGAACAAATGTTTTCAATACGTTTTCAATGAAGAAAAGGAGGTGCTACTTTAGTATGCGTTCTACCGTTCTGTTTCTACCTTAGTATGCGGTCTACCGGCTTCTTCTACTTTAGTATGAGGTCGACCGCGCTACCACGCTATACTGTGGGTTTAATGGATTATTTCCATCGGAGAATAACATTTTATTTATTTATTAATCAATTTATTAATGAACAATAACATCACATTGCTAATTATAATACAATAGTATATCATGCATAAACAATTAGCGGTATACATTATGAATATCGTTCATAAATGCTATAAACAAATCAGATTCATCTTTTCTGAGCACTTTCCAGCAAAAATGATTAAGGTGTGACTGAAATAGTTCCTTGCTAACACCTCTCATGTTCTTTAAAATACGTGTTTTGGCATCCAACCTCGATCGTTCTATGCCTTGAGTGTTTGCTCCTGTTACTGGATCCACGTAATTTTTTTGGTGATTCACTGTACTATGGCGATAACCCAGATTATTATTAATGTTTTCATATGCAGGCCATTCATCAGGGTGAATCACTGAACCGGCTTCACATTCCCGCTGAATGATGGGAATCAGAGTATTTCAGAGTATCTTGATTCACCTTATATAGGACAAATGTGAACTATGATAACCTGACCTGTGTTAGCTACCTGA
This sequence comes from Chionoecetes opilio, assembly GCA_016584305.1. Taxonomy (NCBI): domain Eukaryota; kingdom Metazoa; phylum Arthropoda; class Malacostraca; order Decapoda; family Majidae; genus Chionoecetes; species Chionoecetes opilio. The sequence continues at coordinate 35,694 of JACEEZ010022328.1, read as the reverse complement.
CCTATGACCTGTGGACCAGTAACTAATCCCTTCAGATGCAGGGGTAGGGGACCTGTGGACCAGTGTAGGGGTAGATCACACCCTACACCACTGTAGACTGCGGTACTGCGGTAGAACGCATACTAAAGTAGCACCGAAAAGGAATTCCTGGAAGGAGAGGGTAAAAAAAACCAGTAGCTACTAAGTGATATAGAAATGAAAAAGCAGGAAATTATGACATTATTGGAAGCCCTAGAAGTAAATTTCATGCCCCAAAGTCGGGTGCACAATAATTACTGCTGTTAAATTTGTTTGGGATATGATTTTTAAACAGATTCTCCCTATACAAGTACTCGGGGCTTAGGGCTTGCTTTTACTTTACCTGAATACATCGAAATAGTCTCAAAATTTAATATAGTAAGCTGCCACCACCTTTACATTGTTTTAAGAGGTGTAAGGGGTCCTCTGGTAGCGTGAAGATAAATGGAGGCGAGTCATTAACTCGTTGAGTGGGCTCTTATTTGGGTAGTGGATGGGGATGCCTGTAAGAGGAAACTTCAACACACAGTGGGGAACACAGGGTTACAATAAAACACAGTCTTCCAATTTCTCTCACAAATTATTATTCTCTCCGAATTCGAATACATGGTGTTACTTACTTTGGTCGTTACATTAATAACCGAAACGTGAGAATCAAGACACAATGGTTAGAAAACAAAACAAAACATTTCACCTCCTACTAGTTCCCTGGAAAAGCTATTGAGGGGTCGAGGAACCTCCCCATGGAGCCCAGTGACGACAAAACGTGTCATTTATGAACCCGGGGGTCATAGAGTCCCCTTGTGTCTCGTTCCGTAGATCAAAAATACATCCCTTGATTCACATTACAATAGCTTTCCAATTTCGAACCTATCATGTTTTGTGTTTGTCTGTTGTCTGTGAATGCACACACATGGTGATGATAGTGGTAAGTAGGCTAGGTGGTCAACATTGTGGGCACTGTGGTAACAGAGAGAAACATCAGACGGTTAAGGCTGATTCACACTGGCGTTTTCTCGTCACATTTATCTGACGAGAAGGGGTCTGGGTCTGGGGCTGGTGTCATGATCGCAATAAGTTTAAAAAAAAAATCACACACCGATCGCTCGGTCTTTATCTACCGACTTGACGAGAATTTCGCGCGCCAAATTCAAATAAACGCAGAAGCCAGCACCACCCTCTCCCAAATTACCCCAATTATTGGTATAATTTCGATATTGGGCACTAAAAACTAACAAATTTAACTTACATTATCGTGCAGATCTTTTCATCCTTAATTTGAATCCAAATTTCCCATGCCAATGGCGATACATATAATACCGAAAATTTTCCATTTTAGCTAGCCATAAACGGTTTTTAGTTTAAATCAGATTATGTTAGGTTAGACGTGGGGTTTGATTTAGTAGATGATATCAAGGAAAAAATGAAACTATCAATACTACTTCATAATAAAGTGCGCGAAAACTTATCTTTCGCGCGCCAAATACACACAAGCCAGCCCCTAGCCCCTAGCCCCTGTAGCGCGACGTGACCCCTGACCCTGCAGGTCAGGCACGGGAAGTCAGGGACGACCCTGGTCGTCAGCACGAGCTTGACAGACGACCTACAAAGCGATACCAAAGACACTACAACGTAGAGTGTCTTTGGCGATATTAAGCAGAAAAGGTCACAAGAAGAAGAAGAAGAAGATTTGTCTCCCGCAACGAATTGCGTGTGTGAACGTAATCTCCGCACTAGCCCGCAAGAGACCGACTTCTCGTCAGATAAATGTGACGAGAAAACGCCAGTGTGAATCAGCCTTTAGACGCGGTGTAGACGCGGTAGTCTGTTTCACCCTTGCTCTGCACCCAAAACACCACCCAGCTTCTCGTCATCTCACTTTCTCTCTCAGGTTACAACTTCCGCCTCCTTACACGTTACTAGACCTCATTACCTATCCTCGTGGATATACATAACTGATAATAAACTTGTCCAGATGTGAGAAAAAGTGTTTACGAAAGGAACTTTGGGCGGATTACCTAATAAAATTACGGGGTGGTTAAGGACGAATTGATTACCGCCGGGGGATTAAGGGAGGCTATGGCGGGCCTTGTACAGTCACGCCACATACTTCGCGAACAGTTGGGGCGAGGCAAGCCCATCAATTTCTCAAATCTTTTCCTTGTCTACAAATGTTCGCTCAGTCTCCTCTTGGAGACCCGCTCCACCCCCCCTAAGTAGCCACACCTGTTTCAAACCTCCCGACTTTATAGCTCCCCTGATGAGTAATTATAGTTTTAAATCCCGCACCAACAGCTAATGACAATTTAACAGCTCCCTCCCTCCCTCCCTCTTTCCCTCCCTTCCTCCTACCATTGAGCCCTTCAACTGGGTCCTTCCTCCATCAGACAGGATGAAGTAACTTTTAAAATATTTACATTCTTTGTTTTTGGAAAAAATAATGGCTATAGCAAAATATATTCGTAACACTGAGAGCAAGGTGTGACCATCCCGGTGTGTATTCCATTATATATGTATGTGTGTGTGTGTGTGTGTGTGTGTGTGTGTGTGTGTGTGCGTGTGTATGTGTGTGTGTGTGTATGTGTGTGTATGTGTGTGTATGTGTGTGTGTGTGTGTGTGTGTGTGTGTGTGTGTGTGTGTGTGTGTGTGTGTGTGTGTGTGTGTGTGTGTAGATGTGTGAATGATGTAGCCAATAATATTGTTTGGCAATATCTATAATTAAAGTATTTTTAATATTACATTATGTATGTATATTCCTCATTGTGTGATAGTGTCAGAGAGAGAGAGAGAGAGAGAGAGAGAGAGAGAGAGAGGAGAGAGAGAGAGAGAGAGAGAGAGAGAGAGAGAGAGAGAGAGAGAGAGAGAGAGAGAGAGAGAGAGAGAGAGAGAGAGAGAGAGAGAGAGAGAGGAGAGAGAGAGAGAGAGAGAGAGAGAGAGAGGAGAGAGAGAGAGAGAGAGAGAGAGGAGAGAGGAGAGAAGGAGAAGAGGAGAGAGAAAGAGGAAGGAAGGAAGAGAGGGATGGAAGGAAGAAAGAAGAAGAAAGAAGAAGGAAGGAAGGAAATAAGGAGGAAGGAAGGAAAGAAGGAAGGAAGGAAGGAGAGGGAGGAAGAAGGAAGGAAGAAGGAGAAGGAAGGATGGAAGAGAAGAGAAGGAAGGAAGGAGAGGAAGGAGAGAGAGGAAGGAAGAGGAAGAGGAAGGAGAGAGAGAGAGAGAGAGAGAGAGAGAGAGAGAGAGAGAGAGAGAGGAGAGAGAGAGAGAGAGAGAGAGAGAGAAGAGAGAGAGAGAGAGAGAGAGAAAGAGAAAGAGAGAGAGAGATGGCGAGGGAGGGAGAGATGGCCCCCCCGTGGGATTAACACCATCCCAGGGGAAGGAGGAGGAATGCATGGTCCAGGCTTTGATTGGGAAGGAAGGGGGTGGGGGAGTCAAGAGAATATGAACGATAATTTATTGGAAAATACGAAAAGGAAATGGAAGGAGAGGATCCGAGGCCTGTGTGTTCGCGAAGTATGTGGAGTGACTGTACCATGAAAAGGCGGGAAACCAACTTGAATATGACGAATTTCGCTAATTTAATTTATTAAGATTTTTTTTTATATAATATTAGCACTGAATCGATAAGAGGGTTGCCTGAAAAATTTGGTTTTCTCATTTTTCGTATTAAGAAGGGTGCTTGTTAAGCTCCCTTCACACATTCCATAATCGAACCACGATAGCGCCACCAATTTGATTACTGACGCTATCGTGAAATTTGACCACGATAAATGCAGACCACGATAGCCTCACAACAATGTCACGCTGCCTGTAAGTATGTGTCATGACGGTCGTAAGATGGTCACGATGGAGTCATATGATACGTAGCTGTAAGACTGAGTCCCAAATGCAAAATTAACGGTCATTTTGTCGTCACGATAGAGCTACGATAACCACGACAGTGCCATGACGGTGCCATGAACGTATCACGATATAGCGTCAAGAGCTAGCAACATGCTCCACACGGGGGTGGGTGTTGGTGATGGAGAAGGGGGAAAACGGTGGGTGGTTGTAATAAAGAAGGGGGTGTTGGTGTTGGTGGGGAAAAGGGGGGGTGGGGACTGATGGACACGGCGTTGTTGGGGGTGATGGGGATGTGAGTGGTTAAAACGGGGGTGGGTGGTGTCACCCATGGAGGTAGTATAAGGGGAGAGGCCGAGGCGCGGTAAAAAGTGAGGTCATTCTGGTCGGCCGGCGGCCATTCAAGGATTGGCAGAAAGGCTGGTGGTAGCAGCCGCTCCCTTGCCCTGATCTGACTTAGCTGACTATGCACCAAACTTGACGCCACCCTGGCTGCTCCCTTCATTCATTCATTCAGGATGGAGAATGCAAATTTCATGGATATATTGACATGGGGACTGAAATTGATGACGATATAGTCTCCTCATAGCTAAAGAGGCTCTAACATTCATGGTTGTGTCAGTGAATGGCATGTGGAAGTTGCCGGTTGGATATTTCCTAATTGCAGGACTTGGTGCTGCGGAGAGAGCTAATTTAGTCACGCAATGTTTAACAAAGCTGCATTCTGCAGGCGTCACAGTTATTTCTCCAACTTGTGACGGCGCAGCATTCAATATAGCCATGATTAATAATCTTGGGTGTAGTTTTGCATTTGACACTATTGAATCAGCTTTTAAACACCCAGTGACAGAGCAGCCAGTGTTTGTGCTTCTAGATCCTTGTCACATGTTGAAACTTGTGAGGAACTATTTTGGTGATAAGAAGGTATTGGTCGATGAGAGTGGAAATTTCGTGAAGTGGGACTTCATTGAAAGGTTGCATGAACTTCAATACCACGAACAGCTTAATTTAGGGAATAAACTGAGAGCTGCACATGTTGCGTGGAGAAAGAAAAAAAAAATGTTATATTAGCAGCACAGTTACTCAGTGAATCAGTTGCTAATTCATTGAGATTTTGTCTGCAGGAACAAACTAAGTCATTTTGAGGGCTGTGAAGCTACTATAAATTTCATTATGATGTTCATTGTTCAACACTGTTTTTGACATAATGAATTCCAGGAATTTGAATGCAAGTGGCAACAAGTCTCCAATTCAAAAGGAAAATTCAGACAATGTAAAAGATTTTTTTGGTGAAAGCAGAAACGCATATTAGATCACTTAAATTATCTGATGGATTGGAGATTCTGAAGTCAAATCGAAAAACAGGTTTTCTTAGATCTATACAATAGAATTATACAATAGGATTATATAATAGAAGCATTCGACCACAGGTGTCCTACAACATTCTACTAAATACTGTAGAGGAATGCTTCAGGGCGGGTGTATGGGTAAATATTACCTTCATGCATGCAAAGAGAAGGTATTATTTACCCATACACCCGCATTGAAGCATTCCTCTTCAGTATTTAGTAGAATGTTGTAGGACACCTGTGGTTGAATGCTTCTATTTTGCCAACAATCCTCATTATAACGCCATGAATAATGTAAAACTCGTATATTTTCATTTTGCATAAACCTATGTTGACCATGACAACACTTAATTGTAGCTGGTTTGGCAGGGAATAATGGAAAATAAGTCTAGCCTGACACCGCTAGACCCGACGTCCTGGAGCTGACGGGAGGTTCCCAGACGGCCACCAGATGGCAGGTCAGCTCACTGTTATAGTCCATTGTCCCCATATATAAAGAGGGAAGCAAGGAGGAACCGCTGAATTATAGACCAGTCTCCTTGACTAGTGTAATAGGAAAGCTATGTGAGAAGATAATAAGAGACAGATGGGTTAAAGTAATCGTCCAGACCATTTCATCATTCCTGATTTAATGCAGTCAAAATATAGCCATTATCGAGTATATCAACGATATGTTGTCACTTTTTGCATCCAGTCACCCGTTTTTAAATAATCTGCAATCAAAATTTGTAAATTCCCCGAGCTCTCAAAACACAACTGGCGACCAGTAGACGACGGACCATGGCTCGGTGACGTCACGTCAGGCGGCCTCCCAGTCCCGTGCTAATACAAATACACGTAAACTTAGAAATAAATATAGTACTTGAAGAATTTGGGGTGTTTCTGATAAAAAAAAACAATAGCGATATGGCATATACTTGCATCCTTTATGGGTCCAGCAAGAAAGCTGTGCCTTTCTAGAGAGCTTATCACCCGTTCCCGATCTATATATACGGCCACGATATATGTGTGTAGACGTGTGGAGCGCCGGGGGAGAGGCGGGCGGTGTGAAGCAGATTGTCCGCCTCTCTCCCGGCGCACACACGTCTCCACATATATATCGTGGCCGTACAGGTCGGGAACGGGTGATAAGCTCTCTGGAAAGGCGCAGCTTTCTTGCTGTACCCATAAAGGATGCAAGTATATGCCCTATCGTAACAAAAAAAATATCAGAAACACCCAAAATTCTTCAAGTACTATATCTATTTCTGAGTTTACGTGTATTTGTATTACCGCGTGGGGGGGAGGCCACCTAAGTTGACGTCACCAGCAAGTTTCCCGCCACGGCTGGAATGGGGCTGTTGTTTTTCCCGCGCACTTTACAAAAGTCATGTTTTTAGGGAAATATATTTTTAAGGAAATTATAAGGCGTGGAAATTAATTATTTTTTGTGGATTAGGTATTTTGAATGAACATTCAACATAATTATGCAAAGAAAATATGGGTCTAGACGATTACTTAAAGTAATGAGGATCATATAAGACAGACCATTTGGATTCAGAGCTGGGAGTTCCTGGTCATCAAACCTGAATACTTCTACTCAAGGGTGATCGATGTTGTACAAGAAAGAGATGGATGGGTGGATTATATTATGCATACTTAGATCTGAAGAAACCATTTGCTAAGGTACCCCACAAAAGATTGTTGTGGAAACTGGAATACGAAGGATGGGAATGTCCTGGTCAGTGGTCTGTATTTGACGAATCGTTGACGTCACAACATAAGAACATAAGAAAGAACATAAGAAAATAAGGAAGCTACAAGAGGCCGCGAGACCTACACGTGGTAGTTCCTGTTACTTAACACTACCTACATCCACCTTTCATCCCCATCCATGAAATTATCTAGCCTCCATTTAAGCTCCCTAATGACTCTACACTAACTACCTGTCTACTGAATCTATTCCAATCCTTTACCACCCTATTTATGAACTCTGTACAGTCCTCTAGGAAAGTCATAGCAGGCTTCTCATGATACTTTAATGAAGGAGTCGAGGATAGCTTAGTCTGATGCACAGCTTTCCATGCGTCACCTTACGTCACCATGCATCACCCATAAACACAGATTATGTATTAAAGCTTTCACCCATATGATGTGTTTTAGCTTACACATAATAATAAGTAGTGATTAAGCTTTCACACTAAAAAACAGTTGAGTGTTCCAGCTTGCACAAAGACTAAGGTGCTGCACTAACCGCCGGGCTGCCGGGAACCTATCGGGCTTTGCCGAACTTGCCTCTTCCCCCTCGGGCTTTCTTGGACGCTATGGGCTTCTCCTCAGACTTTCTCTTGTTGTTGCTGTTAGCATTAGGGGAGGGGAGGACCTTAAAGAAGGAGTCGAGGCGTCCCTGTGTGCTGGCGTTACGGGCCTTGGTCAGCTTGTTGATGTCGTTACGAATACGATCCTCGGAGAATCCCTTTTCCTGGCACATGTACTCCACTAGCTTCTCCTCCTCCGGTTCAGTCCACTTCAGCTCAACTTCCGCCGGATCCTTCACCTCGGGCTCAATTAACAGCTGGCGATAATCTTATTACATGGCGCCGATCGTTTTAGGGCGCACAAATTTTCCTCCACTTAAAATGGCTGTATCATCAAAAATACTATTCACATCGACAAATCAGCATCACTTTCTTACTATATGAGGCTTGAAGATTTCCAATCTATAGTTACCTCCGGTAGCATAAATGGGTCCGATGCTCCCGTCGCGAAAGCGAGCATCCGGCTAGAGTACCTTAATATATAGAGTAGTGACAACTCGATTTGTGGGCGCCATCTTAGCGCCAGGGCCTCTTCGTTCACCCAAGACCCGGGGAAGTTCTCATGGCATGACCCCGCAGTATATCATGTTATACATGTATAAAGGATATACTGTTATCTTCGGAAATGCTTGTTCTATAAGATTATCACATAAAACATAGTAAAACACATTAAATAAAGGTCATTATGAGACTCTGAAGAAATATGATGAACTTAACATTCACTTAAAACTCGTCGTCATGTAAAACTTTGTGGGACAGCTTATAAGCTTATAAGATGGAAGATATCCATATAGAAGTAAGAATTGTATGCGAGCTTTCCATTTGATATATTTCACTTTTCTGATAAATGCCGTAGTGCATGTAATAAATTAGCGTTAACTAAATAATCACGTCGGCGGCTACTCCCCCGCGTATCTCTCTCTCTCGCTCTATCTCTCTCTCTCTCAGCGAGTCTTACTCTCTTCTCTAACTCTCTCTCTCTCTCTCTCTCTCTCTCGCTCTCACTCTCTCTCCTTGAAGCGACGAGATGAGAGAGAGAGATGAGAGAGTAGAGAGAGACTGAGATGAGAGAGAGAGAGGGAGAGAGAGAGAGATAAGTGTAGAGATATGATTGAGAGAGATATGAGAGAGAGAACCAAAAACTTTTCTATTCTCTGCTCTCTCTCTCTCTCGCTGTCTAGATCTCTCTATCTCTTACTTGCTCGCTCTCATCTCTACATCTCTCTCTGCTCTCGCTCCTCTCTCTCTCTCTCTCTCTCTCCTCTCTCTCAATTCATTTCAATTCAATCAATTATTCCAATTCAATTCAATTCAAGTAGTTATTAGCCATATAAATGTGTATATTACAAAGCTTGATCATATATACATGGTAATTCAAACTATGGCTTTTTAGCTGGGGCCCGTTAAAGTAACATTTTTGACAGGTCCTATTAGTTTCTATATATGGCATATCAATAGTCTATTTAATATTATTAATTTACAATACCGAATAAACAGCCACTTTTTCTGCACTTACTACACTAATTGAGATACACAACATTTAACGTAAAATTTATATTATATATTTCGAACAATACAACCATATAATATATTAATTATCGCTATTTACATAGACATACATACCTAAAAAAACAATCAAGACTTACAAACATACAAACCAAAAGAAACTCACTTCATAATATACCTTAAGAAAAAAAAAAACAATTTAGAAAAGAACCAAAAAATGACTAAATACAATAAACATATTAATAGAGAATACATAATACTATATTATAATTTATTACTTAGAGTATTTTAATGTATCTTATTAACAAAATATAGTGATAGTGTATGCTCGGATAAGTTTCATCCATTTCATGCCATCCGAAAATAAATGACAAATCTTTTATGAGATTCAGTAATTGGAAAAAAGGTGGTCTAATTTGATGTCTTTTTTGTGTTTAAGTTAGTATTGAATGAAAAGTAGTTTGAAGGAAGCAGATGAAAGATACTTGGTAATTCGACTCCATGAAGGAATTTTTAAGAAATTCTAGAAAAATAAATATTCATTTAATTTTAAGAATGTTAAATGACTTTAAAATAGCGGAGCTGTTTGTGTTCATGAAACTAACTTTGCCTAGGGTTTCTAATTATCCTTTTGAAGCAAAACTGCCAGCGGTTTATTGTCGGTTATATCTGCGCTGTATTTATATCCCAGTAACACACAGTATTTGCACACCAAAATATAATAGTAAATAAGGACATAAACAAACGTTGATAATATAGGTTAATAATGTTTCAGTAGGATAAATAACACTGCTATTACTTTATGAAAGTATGCCTGAGAGATCTATATAGCACGAGTTTATTAATTGTAAATTAAGCTATGATACCTTCCATATATAATGGTGTTGGATCTATGTGATAAGACCACCTAGGGATTTAACTGGATAATTTGATCTTCGTATTTTGCATCGACCCCGCATCGTCCGCACCCCCCCCGCACATCTCACTAGTTTATATTACTGTCCAAGGACTTTTAGATTGCCAGCAAATATCAAATAAATTTGTTTGCGCAATATTTAGAGTTAACCTATTTGCTGAAACCAGGCCGAAAGCAGACTCTAAGCAAAATTAATGTTCTCGCGTAAAAAGATCTAATCGGCTGAAGAATATGTAAGTTAGTGTCGTATTCGGCAAAAATAATAAATTTCAGTAAATTTGAAGAATTGATACTGTCATGAGATATATATAAAAAATAACAACTGGACCAATTGTGTGAACCTTGTGGAAAACTCTGTTAAGTTCTGTACAATCCCTGAGCTTATTTGTGCACAGAGTGTGTGTTAGTTTACATAGGTTAACTCATTAAACAATTCCAAAAGACATCCTTTATACCGTATATGCTGTAATGTTTAATTATCAAAACATTCATGATTCAATGTATCAAAAGCCTTTTTCAAATCCAAAAAAACAGTATACAGCTACATATTACTGACAACCTAACTCCTGCAATACATCTAGGCATTAATGTATGTAATGCTAATATTGGGAGATAAATCTTTCTAAAACCAAAACTGCCTATCTGTTAGATGTTATTCCTAGTTGTGAGAAAATCATATAGTCTGTCATTACATAGCTCGTTCATATATTTTACTTAGAGTGCGGAGTTTGAAATAGGCCGATAGTTAGACACATCATCTAGTTTGCCGCCTTTATGTAACGGATAACCTTAGCTCTTTTTAGTTTCTCTGGAAAGATACCTGAACGATAAAGATAGATTAATTAATTTGAGGATAATAGGAGCCAAAAGTGGTTTGCAGTTTTTTTAATGACCTGAACATGAATACCATCATATCCCGGTGCTGAATCTTTAAAGATTTAATTATTGAACTACTATGTCTGATGAGGTGTCCAAACAGTATAAAGTCTTGGTAGGTGTTTGACAAATACGACATAGGCGAAAATATTAAGGAGGAAGCTGATTAGATAATACCACACCAATATTTGAGAAGTAGGTGTTAATATAAATCACTAGTAACTACGGGGATCATAACTTTTACAATGGGGCTATATCATATATTCCAAAACATTATTATATCATTCTCTCCATTTATAACTTCATGATTAGTTTCCATGTTTTCTGATACCTGCACTATTTGAAGTTCACGTTATATAATGATTTTTTTGCATCCCTTTAACAGTTGTGAACATTATTTCTAAACTTCTTCTATGTATGTACGCCAAATGATAACGGACGTTTTAAAAATTTCTTGACATTGTGTGCCTTTCCTTAATGTATCCTAGAAGTTCTTGCTGTGACCCATGGCTTATGACTTGTTTCTTCTTTAGTCTGACTGTCGATAGAGGATTTCATCAACTACCTTTGTTTTATGGCATTCTGAAAACTGTATTATAAGCTGTGGTGAGGTTGTTGTATCTATGTGTAAATACTTCGCTCTCTCTCTCCTCTCTCTCTCTCTCTCTCTCTCTTCTCTCTCTCTCTCTCATTCTCTCTCTCCTCTCTCTCTCTCTCTCTCTCTCTCTCCTCTCTCATCTCTCTCTCTCTTCTCTCTCGTCTCTCTACGTAAATAATAAATATAAATATATATAGTACATATATATATTGGTACTATATATATATTACATACTTACTTATATTATATATATATATATATATAATATATTATATAGACTATATAATATCTAATATATATATATATATATAGTATATACACTATATCTAATACTATATATTAATATTATAGTTATATATATATATATACTATATATATATATAACTACTAATATGATTATATAGATATATACATATATATATTAATATATATAATATTATATATATTATATATTATATAATTAATATAAGAATATATAGAATATAATATATAATATGATATATATATTATATTATCTTATTAATATATATGATAAAAAACCTATCTTCTGATGATATTTTGACAGTGGATACAGTAAGACCTTTTGAGATAACTAATTATTACATCGTAAGTGTTCTCATGGGGAATCTAGTACTCGATGTTGCCGTAGACATGTATCAGGCAGCAGTTTAACCTGTAAAACCAGTGAGAGTAAGAGAGAGAGATGAAGGGAGGTTTACAGTGATTTTCGCGCCACATTTGACAAATATTCGCAAACGATGCGGGCCAGACCAAGGTGAACTGTAATAGAGTGAAATCGTCCCGTAGAAATAATTGTAATTAACATGATAAAAAGACACAAGTAAACGACACAGGGATGTACATTCAAAAAGCATGGAATTTACCGTTAGACCACGTATAAGAAATAACAACTGTACTACCGTAGATATTGAACACTTAAGTGTCGCCAGTCAAATTGCCACCTGCACTTATGTCGCCCGACGACACAATAGTATTACGGAATTTTAGCACCCTACAGGCCTTTATTTGACCACAGAAAGACATGGTAGTTGTGATGTAATATAATATAAAACTACTGTGGATGCGTCTTCAGTGGCACATACAAACCAGTAGTGATGCTAAAATCGATAATATATGATGCCTGGCGACATTAAGTGCAGTAGGGATGTGAACCGGTTTCGGTTACGAAATACCGGTATTTTAGCCAACCGTTATAATCGGTATTACCGGTATTTTTGTTTTCGGTATACCGGTTATCGTCTTGGTGGTGCAGCGTCTATACCGGTATCGGTATATTATGTTGGTCGGTATTGGATTTCGGTATTGTTTTTTTTTTAGCAAACAGACGGATGTCCAGACACGTATGGTAGCGTAACGTCATGCTCGGCCTCAGATATCTGAGGCGGCGTGTTATCATTGGCGATTAAAGCTCAGCTGGGGACAATGCCGGCTCTGACAACACTCCCTCCCTCCCTCTACCCTGAGGAAGAGTCCCCCCGCCAAGACCATCACAGAAAGAAGGATCCATTACATATCACACAGGCGTCACTATACAATCTAGCCTAGATAAATTTTCATTATTGTTCAAGTATTAGTAGTAGTAGTAGTAGTTAGTAGTAGTATTGTTAGTCTTCAATGGTAGTCTACTCATATTATGGTTAATAAGGCCTCATCATATCATTATTGTTATTATTATTCTGATTCAAAGTATTATTATTTATTTTATTATTAATATAATCATTTCATACGATGTATGGTTGTGTGTGTGATGACTGTGTGTATTCCAATCTTCATTAGTTGTATTTTACAGGGCCAGAGCACGGGTATGGCCCCGTCTCCATATCAACATGTTTAAACTCATCCTTAGTGCTTTGTGTGGGGGAAGCCACCACACGGAGAGCAGATCACAAACCCCCGTGCTAAACACCCGGTACCCATTCACTGCTGGGGGACCTGGGCTCGGGGTTAGGAAACAACCCATCTGTTTCGCTCCGCCCGGAGGATCGAACCGGACTCTCGGTTGTGAACCGAGCTGCTTCCCTACACACGGAGTAACCTAATGGGTGTGTGTGTATATGTGTGTGTGTGTGTGTGTGTGTGTGTGTGTGTGTGTGGTGGGTGTGAAGGTGTATGTGGTGTGTGTGTGTGGTGTGTGTGTTCACACCTCAGATAAGATAAGAATGACCACTCGTATCTTTACCATTATTTTGAAGGAACTCGCGTTTCACGTAGTCGCAGTCTACGGCTCTACGCCTGAAATAATAACAATAATTAATAATTAAAAATAAATGATGAAATTATTAAATAATAAAAAACAACAAATCATAATAAAATATCAATAAAATAATTAATAATAATAATAATAATAACATAATGTCAATGGTATTACATTGATAATAATAAGTTATTAATAATAATAATATATTGATAATTGATCACTATAGGTATAATAAAAAGATGACATGAGACTACCAGAATAAATACCTAGAGACACACACAAGTACAACACACAACACCACCCACCCACAACACACGTACACACACACACACACAGGGGGAACTTCGACTAGTGGTAAGGGTTAAGCACACGCGATCACAATACGAGAAGTCCGGGTTCGATCCCCGGCGGACGAAGGACAGACGGGCGGTCTTCTTAAACCCCGAGCCCCTGTCCACCAGCAGTGAATCGGGTAATTCGGGGTTAGCCGGGGGTTGGGACCATCGCCTCCCGTGGTGTCTGCTTTCCCAACACAAAACACTAAGCAGGAATGATAAAATAAAATGTTGATATGGAGACGGGCCATACGAGCGTTGCTCTGGCCACTGTAAAATTACAACTAGGATGAATGGACACATGCACAGGTGCACGAACTATCACTACACACACACTACCACACACATACAAACACACACAACACACACACTCACACACCCAGACACCCACCCACCCACTACTATCTATGGTAGTATGTATGCTAACAATGATTAGCAATTGTAATAATGAAAATAGTTTAATTAGCATAGCAGATACTAATCAAGGGAAATTGTAATAATTATCAATAAGATAAAAATGGAAAAAAACCAATATGATAGATTATAAATATATATAGTATTATATATATATATATTATATATATATATATATGATTATAATATATATTATATACTATATATATATCTATTATTATATATAATATTATATATATATGTATATATATAGATATATTTATATATTGAGATAAGTCTATGTATGTAAGTTCATCATAAAGAGGGTGGGAAGTGATAGAATAGTCTCAGGAGACAGGTAGATTAAATGCGGAAGTAATAGGGAGCCTTAAAGAGAGGGCTGGAAAGGTTCATGTGAGGGAATGAAAAAGGTGGATGTAAGGTAGTGGTGAGGTGACAGGAAACTACCCGTGTAGCCTAGCGACCTCTTGTTAGCTTCCTTATTTTCTTATTTCTATAATATATATATATATATATATATCTATATATATATATATATATATATATATATATATAATATATATAGATATATATATATATATATAAAGAGAGAGAGAGAGAGAGAGAGAGAGAGAGGAGAGAGAGAGAGATTGATGACGAGAGAGATGAGAGAGAGAGAGAGAGAGAGGAGAGAGAGAGAGAGAGAGGAGGGTATGTGTGTGTGTGTAGCGTGAGCAGAAAATATGATAGGGGAAGCTAGGGTTCTGCAGATACAGGCGGAAAAAGGCTGCGCGAGGACACTCAGTAAATAAAACACCAGTGGGCGACTTTATTGTTGGTAGCCACTTGTAGATATTTTGTGTAATATG
The DNA here is from genome assembly GCA_016584305.1 of Chionoecetes opilio. Lineage (NCBI taxonomy): Eukaryota > Metazoa > Arthropoda > Malacostraca > Decapoda > Majidae > Chionoecetes > Chionoecetes opilio. The sequence goes on along the minus strand of JACEEZ010022328.1, from coordinate 20,487 downwards.
TTCATTTATAGCCACATACGGACTATAGGACACATATGAGACAGAAAATGACACAGACTCTCCAGATAAGCCCCTTTCTAACTTTCCTGAAATCATGATGTAGAAATGTAAGTATTAACGCCACCACACGTCTGTAAACAGAAAAAAAAGTTGTCCTGGCGACTTAACTGTTACTACGGTAGGCCATAGTTACTCGGTCCCCCCTTAAAACCAGACATTGGCCGACGCCACAGGAAACTATGTTAGGGGGGTCTATGCGTGTACTGTGTCTATGGTACAGAGAAGTTCACCTAGCCCTGGTCCCGGGAACGGGTTCTCACCCACCCACAGGCTCAGGGCTAATGGCCCGGAGATGAGCACCGCATGCCACGCGCAGCCTCAAGCGTATGCTCCAATCTTTACTTTACATTAACTATGCTGGTACGTTAGGGGGTAATAATTGTTTTTTTTTAAAAATTAAAAAGGCCGGACGCTATAGGAAACTTTATTTAAGGGGCGGGGGGGGGGTGGACGATTGCTGTAGAGGTTAATAATTGTCTGAGAATGACAAGTAAAAAAAAACACGAAAAAAACAAATTACCGATACCGGTAATACCGGTATTTATGTACGGTATCGGTATACCGGTATCGTAATTGATACCGGTGTGAGGACGTACCGGTATTACTCCCGCAAACCGGTATCGGCAATACCGGTATTTTCTTGATACCGCACAACCCTATAGTGCAGTGGCAAGTGACTGGCAACTATAGTGTTATCTATGGTAGAGCAGCTGATAGGTATATATTGTGGAAATGACTAGCATTGCGTTTAATTCAGTATGTTTATGAGAGAAGATGTGGTTGGATATGAGTTGAAGATGACAATTCGTCATTGTGTGCACATTCACCTTTTTTTGGCATTAAATCAATCAATCAATCGTCATTGTGTGGTTGTTTTGTTTACAGCTATCAGCTGTGATCGCCGAGCGGGCGAGCCCCAACAAGAAGCTGGCATCTCTCAGCCGTTCTGGCGAGGCACGCAAGCGAGAGAGAAGCCGGCAAGAAGCCGGCTTCTTACGGCTTCCTCACCAAAATTCGCCTTATGATTGACGTTACCCTCTATATATAGATACCCTACATCCGGCGAACCCTTACCCCACTTCTCTCTCTCTCTCTCTCTCTCTCTCTCTCTCTCTCTCTCTCTCTCTCTCTCTCTCTCCTCTCTCTCTCTCTCTCTCTCTCTCTCTCTCTCTCTCTCTCTCTCTCTCTCTCCTCTCTCTCTCGCTCCTCTCATCTTCTCCTCTCTCTCTCTCCTCTCCTCTCTCATAAGAACATAAGAACATAAGAACATAAGAAAATAAGGAAGCTACAAGAGGCCGTGAGACCTACACGTGGTAGTTCCTATTAGTTAATACTATCTACATCCACCTTTCATCCCCATCCATGAATTTATCCAGCCTCCCTTTAAAGCTCTCTAATGACTCCGCACTAATCAACTACCTGTCTACTGAGTCCCGTCCAAACATTTACCACCCTATTTGTGAACCAATTTTTCCCTATTTCTTTTTTAAATCTACGCTTTTCCAGCTTGAATCCGTTAATTACTTCTTGTTCTACCCTGGTTAATAGCCATAAAAACTTTTCCTACCTCTCCTTTATTATATCCCTTTATCCACTTAAAACTTCTATCAGATCGCCCCTTACTCTGCGTCTGTCGAGTGAGTGTAAATTTAATGGCTTCAATATCTTCTCATAACTAAAGTTACGCATCCCTTGAATCATTTTGGTCATCCTTCTCTGCACTGATTCTAACAAGGCTATATCCATCCTGTAATATGGAGACCAAAACTGAACCGCATAGTCTAGGTGAGGTCGGACTAGAGCCAAATAAAGCTTTAGAATAGCCTCAGCACTTCTACTTTTAACACTTCTGGTAATGAATCCTAACACTCTATTAGCTCTATTTCTAGCCTCAATACATTGTTTCCTAGGTCGGAGATCGGAGCTTACCCGCACTCAAAGATCTTTCTCACCTTCTGATCTTTTCAGCGATACATTGCGTATGGTGCATCTAATATGGTCTCTCTCTCTCTCTCTCTCTCTCTCTCTCTCTCTCTCTCTCTCTCTCTCTCTCTCTCTCTCTCTCTCTCTCTATTAGATAAACTTAAAGTGTACGGAGTTCGAGGTACGGCTAACAACTGGTTTAAGAGTTATTTAAGTAATAGACAACAATATACTGTATACAATAACGCATCATCTTCTTATAATAATGTCAACTTTGGAGTACCACAAGGCTCAATTCTCGGCCCGATATTATTTTTAATATATATAAATGACATTACACGTAGCACCAATTTATTAAATTTCTTACTTTTCGCAGATGACACAAATATATTCATAACCGGGAGAGATGTTAATGAATTGAAAATTACACTAAACGAGAATTAAATCACGTAGCAAATTGGATCAAATGCAATAAACTAACACTCAATATAGGTAAACAAATTACATGATTTCACACCCCTTTTAATGACACAAACACCCCATGTAAATATAAAAATTGATAATCTAATTATAAATCAAGTTAATGAAATAAGATTTTTAGGTGTCATAATTGATAACTCTTTAAAATGGAAATCTCATATAGAATGCTTAAAAACTAAATTGTCTAAAATAACAGGTATAATGTACAGGATTAAGACCATGTGAATAATGACAGTCTTAAACAAATATATTTTTCACAAACCCTATCCATATCTATTATATTGTTGTTTTTTAGGGGGAGGGGGCTAAAAAACATAATTGATCATCTTTTTGTTGAACAGAAGAAGTTGAAAACCCCATAATGCCCCTCGCAGCCAAACGTTTTTGATCACCTCCCCTCCCCTTATAAGCTAAAAAAATTTTTAAATTTTTCCCAAGATTTATACACCTACCCCCCATCCCTTATTTGTATACGGGGTCTTGCTTTCTTTTCCAAATAAATTGTAATTTTAATGAAATGGGTTTTGGTAGTGACACTAGAAAATAAAAAATTTTAAAACCCCACTGTGTAGAACAAGTCCCCCCCAACAGAGTATCCTTTTCCGAGGCCCCCAAACACTGGAACCAATTTTCCTCAAGAGACAAGGAACAGAAATTTTCACGAGCGGGACTAAAAAAACAGACTCAAAAAAAGTTTTGGGCAAATTTACAATTAGTTTTTACCGGTAATATTTATATTTTTTTATTCTGGAAAACCTTATTTAAAAAACTCTTTTGTGATGCAATTTTAAAAGACTGCATATAGTAATGTTATGGTAGGTGCATTTATCTTTATTATTTTTTATAAATATTATTATCTTTTATTGCAAATATTATTATATTATAATTATTTTTGGTTATTGTTATTACTATCAAATTAGTTTTTATTTTTAAATTATTATTATAATTATCTTTATTATTTTTTAATATTATTTCATTTTTAATATTAAATTTCATTACCCAATTTTTATTATTATTTTTTCCCTTTTTTATTATTATTTTTTATTTTTATTTATTTTTTATTTTTTATTTTTATTATTTTTATTATTATTTTTTAAATGGTTATTATCATTATTACTTTATTACTATTTTTTTTATTGGTTTTTATTATTACAAAATTTTTTATTTTTATTTTTTATATATCATTAGCATTTTACCATTTTACTAATATTTTGTTTAAATATTATTCATTTTTCTTATATTTTTTTTCCACGAGATTCATTTTTTTGTTAAACAAGTAATCCATAGTGGTGGATGGGGCCACAACTTTGCGTCAGCTTACATTAATTAAAATTGTAGGCCCGAAATAGAGCCTTGGCTAAATGGCCCTTTCCCCCCCCCGCATTTTATTTTTATTGTTTTTGTATTTATGTTATGTACAAAGGGGGCCAAAAAAATGTATAAAATCATTTCAAACAAATATCTCTCCCTCTCTTTTTCTCCTCTTCTCCCCTTTTCTCTCTCTCTCTCCTCTCTCTCTCTCTCTCTCTCTCCCCTCCTCTCCTCTTTTTCTCCTCCTCTCTCTTTTCCTCTCTTAGGAGTCTTAGCGCTTTTCGTGAGCCGCTGGGCCCCGGGGGTTGGGGGGAATGCACAAACGCCCCCCCCACAAACCCCCCAAAGACACCCCCCACGACCCCCCCACGCCCGGGCCCCATATCACTCCCTACTACTACAAACACGTAGAAAACAACTTTTTTTCTTTTTTTACCTGCCCTAATGCCCGCCAGGCGCCATATTTACGAATTAAGAATCGATCACTACTGTTTTTTATGTGCCCCCGGAAAGGGATGATACACGTACAGTAGTTTATACCCAGGTCTGTATAATCTCCCTTTGTTTCACCCGCTGTTTTACCCCTTTGTATATGCAAGTAAAAAACTTTTTTCAAATTTCGCTACCGTTTTTTTTCAGGCGACAACAGCCCAACAGTTAGCGGGAGGACATAAACCCCCCTCTTTCCAAAGTAAAACTGGGCGGGCGTCTTACCCTTTCCCAAAAGGGCGCCCCCCCGCCTTTGATATTTTAGAAATTTTTGTTCATTTTTTTGCCTATAATATGTTTACAGATGTTTACACAAAATGACACAGACTCTCCAGATGTTTCTTTTTTAACTTTCCTGAAATCAGGGGATGAAAGAAATTTTTTTAACAGACGTCTGAAAATGGAAAAAAAATTTTGTCCTGGGCCTTTAGTGTAATCTACGCCTTTTCTACGGTAAAAACAACTCCTACACTATACGACCATTATACTACTACAAATTTACTATTATTTTTATGAATATTTTTAAATTATTATTATTATAAGTGTTTTTAGTCGAATATTTATTGTTTTTAAATTAAAATTTTTTTTATATTTGGAGAAGGGGAGAGGGGAGAGAGGGGAGAGAAGAGAGAGAGGGGGAGAGAGAGAGAGAGAGAGAGAGAGAGAGGAGAGGAAGAGAGACCCCGGGGAGAGAGAGAAGAGCGAGAAAAGGGGGCGAGAAGAAGAGAGAGGGGGAGGGGAGAGAGAGAGAGAGGGAGAGAGAGGGGGAGAGGGGGAAAAGAGAGAGAGGGGAGAGAAAAAGAGAGAGAAAACGAAAAAGAGAAAAGAGAAGAGGGGTCACGCCCCTTTATCATGGACCCTAAAAAGGGCCCACGAAACTGTGTTGTCAACTTGTCCCCCTCGCCCCAACCCCCCCAAACCCCCAAACCGGTTAAGGGTTTTTTTTGTCGACGACAGCATCACGAAAACCCCTACGCCCGGCGTCAGGGAACCATCCGATTGAGCAAGACTCCCTTCAAGCCCCCGACCTACGACACCCCCAAACCCGGGGGACAACGCTTTTTTTGGCCCCCTTAGAGCTAGTGCACTAAGCTATGGAAAAAAAAGGGATCCCCTTACCCAGGGAAAAACCCGGGTATACGGAAAACCATTCCAACATCTGGAAATACATTACCGGGCCCTACACTTAGAAAAATTCTGAAAAAAAAAACCCTACTTTTTATTGGGGCCAACGCCGTGCCATCTGCCCGGGGCCCCCCCGGCTGCCCCGCCAGCCGTATCGGAGCCATCTTTCTTCTTTTTCCCTTTCATCACGTAAACCCCTTTCTCCCCCTAAAAACACGTGTTTTTTTGTATTCGGGGCCATTTTTGGTAAGACCTGCTTTTTTTTTCGTTTTTTCGGGGGGTTTTGTGTTTGGGGGAATTTTTTTAAACCCATTCATGTTTTCGATTCCTTCTGAAAGGGTTTTTAGGGGGGATAAAGTGTATTTTATTCTTTACCCTGGCCGGGGCCAGCTGTGTTTTTTAATTTTTTTTTCGGCTGGTGTCTTTTGGTGTTAAGCTACCCCCCAAAGGGGCGGGGCCCTTTCCCTTTCTCCCCGGGGCATTTTTTCCCGCCGGGGCCCCCTGGCCTGACCCCTGGTCCCACTTTAAAAGCTGAGAATGGGGGGAAGGGGGTTTACGTATTTTCCCCCGCCACCCCCCCCCCCCCCCCGGCCCGTCCTCCCATTAGGCCGGTGCGGGGGGGGGGGTCGGGGGTTTTTTCCGGGTTTCCCCACGTGAAAACTGGGGTTTGGGGGGGAGGTTACGTATTTTCCCACCCACCCCCCCCCCCCGGGCCGGGGGCCCTCCAAAAGGCCGGTGCGGGGGGGGTTTTCGGGGGTTTCCCTGTCTCCCAAAGTGTAAGCTGAGATGGGGGGGAGGGTTTTACTTTATTTTCCTCCCAGCCACGCCCCCCCCCCCCTGGCCGCCCTCCCTGGCCCCGGGTTGGCGGGGGGTTTTTACGGGGGGTTTCAAAAGGTCTGCCACGTGTAAGTGAGTTTTGGGCGGAGGGTTACGTAGTTCCCCCAAAGCCAACCCCCCCCCCCCGCCGGACCCCCCGGGGCTCGTGGGGGGGGGTTTGGGGGTCCCTTTTTTTCGGGCCACCCCCCTGGCCTGCCACGTGTACGTTTGAGAGGGGGCGGATGGTTACTTCCCCTTGGGAAAAGGGTGCCCAACCTTCCCGTCCCCCCCCCGCCCGGCCCCCTCCCTGGGCCCCGGGTGGGGGGGAAGTTGAGCGGTCCCGGGCCCTGCCAGGGTCGACCCCCCCCCCCCCCCGACCTTTCCCACTTACCGGGGGGTTTCGGGGCATGCGTGTGGCGATGAAGGGGGGGGTTTTTGGGGGGCTTTTTCGTTTTTGCGTCTACCCCTTTCCCCCCTCACTGTTTTACCCTTTTTTTCCCAGCGGATAAATTTTTGGGGGCCCGGGCCCCTGCTCGGTTTTCTTTTGGGCCCCCGGGGCCACCAGTTTGCCCCCTCGCACCCCCCCGTCCCTTTCCCTGTCGGCCCCTTTTTGTCCCCCGATTCCCCCGGGTATGCGGGGGGGAAATTGGCCCCCCTGCGGCTCATCCTCCCGGAGGGGGGTGTCCCCCCTGTTTTAAGGGCCCGGGGCCCCTATCCCTGCCCTTTAAAGGAGGGGGTTTTTGGTCGAAGGTTTTGAAGTTCGCCAACCCCCAGCCACTTCCGTCTGCCTGGGGGGGCCCGGTCCTCGGGGTTTTCTGGGCCCTGGGCCCCTCGCCAAGTGCCATCTCCCCCCTCGTTTTCGCACCTCCCCCCCCCTTGCCCCCTCCCCTTCCTGGGGCCTCGGCGTCGATCGTGCTGCCCGGGGGGAAAAGATCTGGCGGCCTTCCTCAGTCCCTCACCAGGACCGCGATTTCCCGGGTTTCGAGGACTTGCTGCTGGGTCTGGGGCTCCCTACGGGGGGGTCAGGGGTTCCCCTTTGGGCCTTCCCCACCCCCCCTCCTGAAAACCTCCGGGGTTTTTTCGGTTTGGATTCTTCAGTGAACTCCCTTAAGGGCAAAAATGGAGGGCCACTTAAATTTCCCGGGTCCCATTCCCCCCGACCCCCGGGAGGTCGCAGGCCCCCATCCCCCTCCCCTTCACTCTCCCCCCGGGTTCCCTCCTTCGGAGTTTTGTGGTAGTCGAGGATGCCCTCCCTGGGTGCTCCGAGGGGGAAAGAGGATGCTCCCCTCCCCGTCCCCAAGCACCGAGGGTTTTCAGGGATTCCCCCCCCCTTTGGCCTTCCTTTTCCACCGGGCCCTTACTCCGCCTTTTTTTCTGAGGTCCCCCTTCTAGGTGCATTTCCCCCTCGCCCCCCTGCGGAGGTTCCCTTGGGACTCCCCCTTTTTCCTCCGTCCTGTTTTCCTGGGCACCGATGCCACCGTCGATTGCTTGTGAGACGGTTGACGGGCGGCTTGTTGCCCCCGGTCGGGGGGGAAGGACGGCTCCGGGGGCCCCCAGTTCCGGACTTGGGGGGCGTCGCCCCCCGGGGTTTGGAGGGGGGGGAAAGGGAGTCCTTCCTTTTTACCCCCGGGAAATTCCCTTTTCCCTTTTCCCCGCCTGAACGCTCCCTCGAACCCAGCCTGCGGTTTCTTGGCGGGCCCCTTTCGATGCTCTGGGGCCCCCTTACGGCTGAGCCTAGTTTGGTCAGGGATGGCTTCCCCTGCGTGGGGGAAGCCAGGATGGGCCCGGTGGGGTTTCTCTCGGAGGCCCAAAACCGGGTTGCCCTGGATGAAGGCCGGCCTGGACCCTGCCGAAGTGGGGGAGACGGGTACCACCAGTGTGAACCGGGGTCCCTTTTTCAGTCCCGGGGCCCCCATCCCCGGTTTTTTTCCCGGCCCTGGTGGCTTTTTCCCCTTTGATTTGATTTCCTCCGGGGTCCCGTTTTTTTCCCGCCCAAAGGGCCCCCGGGCGGGGGCAACCGGTGAAAGAGGAGCTTTTTTTGGGGGGGGCCGGGGTTTCAGGAGCGGCCAAAAACGCCTCCCGTTGACCTCTTCTGTTGCCCCTTTTTCATTTAGCTGGCGGAGTGGGGGTCCCTTCCCCCCGCCCTGGACACTCTTCTCTCCCCCCCGGGCCCCCCGGGCGGATTTTTCTGTCGGGCTTTGTCGACCGCCTGTGAGCATTCGGGGCCTCCCCCTCCCCCACGGTCCGCCCTGCCATGAAAGGGCCGTCACTGCCCCCTTGGCTTTTTCCCGGGGCCCAGGCTTTTTGGGGCCCCGCCGGAGTGACTCGACGCAATTCTCCGGATTAGTCCCTTCGATTTTGGAGGTCTTGTCCCGGGGCCCCCTTGCCGAAGGTCTCGCCTCAACCCCCCCACCGCACTTGGTGTCCTTTTCCCCGGGCCCCCGACCGGGGGTTTTGGCCGGGGGGGTTTTTGGGAAAGGGGGGCCGGCAGTGGGTTTGTGGGGGGTTTCTTTTGTTTTGGGAGGGGGGAGTCCAGGGGTGCTAAAACCCCGTGTGGATGGCCCCCAGGACCCTCGTTTGTCCCCGTCGGGGGGTGGGCCTTTTCCCGGGTTTAGGGGGTCTGGGTTTTCGGGCCTTTCGCTCGGGGCCCGCTACTGTTTCCCCAAGCCTTTTCCCCCAAGGGTCGCTCTCGCCTTTTGAGCCTCCCTTTTTCCCGGGCCCCTTGCCGGTTTTGGGCAGCCCGGCCGCAAAAAGAGGTTTGGGGGGGCCAGGGTGGGTTTTTTTGAAACGGTCTTTTTTTGGGCCCCGGATTGGCCCCTACCCCCCCTTCGGCGAACCCCCCTTTTTTGGCGCCGGCTCCACAGTGCTCGCCGCCCCCGTGTCGGACATGACTCCTCCCGGGGGGAGTTTGGGGAAGGCGCGGGGAAAGGTCTTCCTTTTTCCCCCCCTTTTCATTGTACCCCAAAAAGGACTTTCGAAGGGGCCGGGTTTTTCTTGGACCTCAGCCGCCTAAACGGGTTTGGCCCCAACCCCCCGGTTTCCCTATGCTGACCTTTGGCCCAGGTCCGCCCTTTGCTGAGGGAAGGGGGCTGGATGGCGTCCCCCGTCTCAAGGACCCCCTACTGGCATTTCCCCATTTATCCCCGGTTCCGGCCCCCTTCCTGGCCTTCCAGGTGGGATCGGCACGTGGCAGTTCACCCGACTGCCCCTTCGGCCCCCCCTCCACGCTCCGAGGGGTTTTTTCGCGGCCCCACCCAAGGGGGTGGCTCAAACGGATGGGTGTCCCGCAGGGGTCAATTGCCCCCATGTATTTGGCCCATTGGCTGGGGTCCGCCCCGTCTCAAAGGGGGAAAACCTTTTGCATGCTGAACCGAGCTTTGGGGGTGGCGGGGGAGATGGGGTTCCTTTGCAACAAGGGAAAGTCCGTCCTTTCCCCCCCCTTTTCCGCCCTTAATTTGGGTGGGCATGCCAAAGGGACTCCCTTTAGCTGCCGGTCCGCATCTCGGGGGAAAAAAGCGGCCCCAAACTTTATCCCAAAGGCCTCTTCCGGGGTCGGTGTCCCCCTTTTTTTTTTCAAAGGAAAGGGATTGGGAGTCCCCTTTTCGGCTCGCCCCAAAATTCGCCGCAGAAGTCACTCCCTGGGCCGTCTTCGTCTCCGTCGCCTTGTCCCGGGGGGTGAACCCCCAAAACCGTTCGGGCGACCCCGCGACTTTCTTTCCGGCCCCTCCCTCCCCTGGCCCCCCCCCCACAAATTAAAAGTTGGGTTTGGTGGAGGGCGGTTCTCCGCGGGGGGGGGGGGACGGGGTGGCGCCTCCGCCCCCTACGGCTTCGTGATGTGGATGCGGGCGGACGTCGGGTTGGGGGTACCAATCCCCCGACGGCCGGAAAGGGTTTTGGCGGGTGGTCCGGGGGGGGGCGCAACCTTTCCCCAAACAACGTCCCAAAGGTACTGCTGGTCCCTCTTCTCTTCCTTCCCCATCCCAACCCCATCCCAGATGGGACGGTCTCGCTTCGAATGGACAAAAAATGGTCGCCCCCCCCCTCCACTGTCTCCCCGCCCCAAAGGGCCTTTCCCGATCCGCCCCCCTGTTGTTTTCCCTTTTGGAGCGATCTTCGGGCCCGGGGCCCCCGTTTCCAACCCTTTATCTGGGCTGCCAGGTTCCCGCCGGGGGTGGAGAATGTGGGCCGACGCACTTTTCTCCCCTTCCAGGGGCTCGTCGGTGGAGTGGCAGCTTCACCCGACGTTTTCGGCTCTTTTCGGCGGTGGGGGACCCGGGGTGGGCCTCTTTTTCGTCCAAAAACTCCTGCCCAACTACAGACCTTTTTGGGGCGAGGGGGACCCACAGTGCGGGAAAGGGCCCCGGGCGCCCTCACGGAAGACTGGAAAAGGTGGCCCCATGTTTACCCCCCTTTCCGCCCCCCACCACGTCCCCCTGAAAGGGAAAGCAACAAAGGGGTTTTCCCACAGGGGCAAGGTGACCTTGGGGGTCCTCTCTGGCCCGGGGCAAAAACCCTTTTTGGTTTTTCCGAATGAAGGCCTGGTTTTCCCCCCCCGGTTCCCCCTGGGGCCCCCCGCTTTTTTTTGGAGGAGCTCCCGGCCAGGTTTTTTTCCACCTTTAAAACTACAAAGCCGGGGGTTTCTCCCTACCTCTCCCCCGTCCGGGGCGGTCTCGGGCGCGGTAGCGGAGGGCATGTTTGGGGGCTCTTCCCCCGTCCCCTACGAACAGAAAACAAATCCCCATGGAAGGGCCTTTTAGTCGTTTTTTTTAAACTCAAGGGCCTCCGGGGAAAGTCTCTGAACCCGGGCGCCCGGGTTTCCTCCCTTCCTGGCCCACGACCGTGGGAGGTCCCCGTACTCTCCCAATCACCCCTTGGGGCCCTGGCTGAAACCCCCCCAAAAAACGGTTGGGGTTTTTTGGTTTTGGAAACCCGGGGTTCTTTTGACCCTGTTTAAGAGGGGGTTTTTTCCACCAAAACCCCCCTCCCCCCTCGTCCCGGTCCCTTCTGGTCCCCCGGAGAAGGTTCTTTCCCGGGTTCCGCGGGCGACCAGTTTTGGGTCGGACGCCCGCCCGGGCCTCGCCTCCTTCAGAAGGGCCCTTGTTCCTGGTGGCCCGGCCAGGGGTTTCGGGCTTCTCACTGAGGGCGCTGACAAAGTTTTTCCCCCCGTGGACGACCCTTTTCGCGGGACGGCTTTCCCCTGTCTCCCTCTCCCTCCGCCCCCCCCCCAAAGGGGCTGGGGTTTAAAAACGAGCCGGGCAGGACCCCCGTCTCCAACCGGGCGTCGTTCCGGCTTGGTCCTGCGGGGACGGGCCCCACACCCCTTTTTGCCCCGGGTTTTGGCGGCCCCCCGGGGGGTTACCTGGATGCCCTTTCCCAGCCCCGGCTGCGACCCCGCAGTTCCTGTTCCCGATCCTGTCACTGGTCGTTTCCCCCCACCACCAGGGGATTGCCCGGGCCCGGGTCCGGGGGGTCCCTCGGGGCGGCGGACCGGGTCCCCGCCCCTCGCCCCCCATGACCCTTTCCCGGGGGGTTGGGTTTGGCTCTGGCCTTCCCCCCGCAAACCCCTTCCTTGGAGAGGGTACGGGAAGGGGGGGCAGTGGAGTAAAGGCCTTTTGGGGTTCGTGGCTCGTTTACCTGTCCCCCCCCGTCGTTTGGGTTCCCCTTTTGTTGCCCCTGGGAACCCCCCTCCGTCCCGGGGGGGCCTTTGGGGTGGTGGAAAAGCCGGGCCCCCCATTGCGTCCCCCGCTTTTATTCGGGTAGGTTTTACATGGATCGTTTTGTTAGGGGGCAGTTGCCCCTTTTGCCTCCCCGCGGGGGTCGGGGGCTTCTTTTCCCCCCCTCTCCAATGGCAGGGAGCCTTTTGGCACTAGCTCAAGGGGACCTAAAATGAAAGGGTTTTTAAATATGAAAAGCCTATTTTTGGGTCCCCTGACAGAGGTTTGTGCACGGGTCCGGCCCCCCACCCTTCCCCTTCCCCGGGCCCAAATTTTCAGCCCCCCCTCCCCGGGGGGGGTTTATTTTTTGGGAGGTTTTTGATGGCCCGTTTCGGCCGGGGGGGACCAGCCGGGCCCCCCCGGTCCCGATGGCAAAAGGCGGGTTTCCCCGACGTAATTTTTGAAATTTTTTTTTGATTAAACTAAAGGGGACCTGGTAATTTTTATTAAACCAAAAATTGGGTTGGAAAGGTTTTTTCCCTTTTTAAACCCCCAGGGGTTTTTCCCTGGGGAGCGGAAACCCTTTCCCCATTTTCCTTAGCTTTTTTGTGCACTAGCTCTGTCCCGGGGCCCAAAATAGGCCCCCCATACTTCAAAGCCGTCATTTTTGACAAGAAAAATAAGAACAAAGAAAAAAATGGGAAAACTACAAGAGGGCCCCGAGGGGCCCACAGTGGTTTTCTGTAAAATCGACAAATTTGTTTAGGGGGGCCATCGATTTTTTTAAAGCGCCCCAATTTAAAAAATGTGAGGCGCGACGATTGTCCCCCCGGCCCCCACGAACGCGCCTTTCCCCTAGATAACATTATAGTCGCCACCGCACTGATGTCGCCAGCGGGAAAATATTAAAGAGTTTTTAAGGGAACACTACTGATTTTTTATTTTGCCACTTTAAGATTTATACACAGTAGTTTATTTTCATGACTGTTAAACTACCCTGTTTCAGAGTACCTTTTTTTTATGCTTTGGGTTTTTGCAAATAAAAAACGGTTTCAAATTTCACTACTCGTTTTTTTGGGGGGGGGGGACAACGACGGGGGGAGGACAAATCAGAACAAAAATCTAACTGGCGATCTTTGTGTAAAGGGGCGCCACCGGGGGGATATTTTTTTTTTTTTTTTTTAAGGGGTTCATTTATACCATAAAAATGACAGATTGGGAAAACACGAAAAGACACAGACTTTTCCAGATAGCCCCCTTCAAACTTTCTGAAATCATGGATGTAAAAATTGTAAGATTAAGTTGTCCAGACCTTTTCATAATTCCTGATTTAATGAGTCAAATATAGCCATTAGCGGTATATCAACCATATGTTGTCACTTTTTGCATCCAGTGACCCTTTTTAAATAACTGAAAATCAAAATCGCCATTCCCCGACTCTTAAACCTCCCAAGGCTTGCAGACGATGGCCACGGTCGGTGACTCACATCGGAACCCTCCCCCCCCCGCCTGAACCGAAGCACGAAAACACAAGAGAAAAATATTTATTTAAAATTTTTTTGGGGTTTCTAAGTTTTTTTTTTGCGATATCCCCAATGCTGCACCCTTTTAGGGGTGCGCAAGACAGCTGTGTTTTCCAGAAAATTTGCACACTTTCCGATGATACACCAGATACCGCTGATACTTCCCAGACAGCTGGAAAGGCAATTATGAAGGATTTAGGGGGGCACCTGGAGGTAAAATTAAATTTTGGGGGTTTAAAAAAAACCAGGAAGTGAGTGGGGGGCTGAGGGGGATTATACCTTATTTGAAAGGAAATAAAATTTGGGACAAAAAAGAAATTTTCCCTTATAGGGAATAAGGTCCAAAAGAGTGATCCAAAAATGGATGACCCTAATTTAAAACATAACTTTGGAATAAGAAGAAACTTTTATTTAAGTTCTGGGCAGGTTTGGGTAAGAAAAGAACAGATAACGTGATGGCAAGGACAGTGAAAAATTAACTCAAGTTGCTAAGAACAATTTGAGATTAAGTAGCAGGACAGGCGAAAAGTGCCCCAAAGGGGTTCTATCAGGTATATAAAACCAAGACAAGGGAATTAATTGGGCCGTTAAGGTCAGGACAGGGTGAGTCTTAAAATACGGATGAGGATATGTTAAAAGCCCTAAATGATTTTTTAAGTGTTTTACAGAGGAGGATACACAGACGATACCTGATAGGGGAACAGATGTTCAAAGGAAGCGATAAAGAGAAACTCAAAGATATTGTGATAACTGGGAAATGGTGAAGAGGTATAGATAAAATAAAAGAATTTTAAATCGCCAGGACCAGATGAAGTGTATCCAGGGTATTAAAGAATGAAAGGGAGGTTGTTAGTGAGTCGTAGTGCACATTTTTGGGAAAAATCGGTTGAGATAGGCGATGTGCCTTTATTGTGGAGGAAAGGAAATGTTGTCCCATATTTAAGAAGGGAGACAGAGAATTTAAAGTCAAATTATCGACCCGAAATTTCTAACGTCAGTGGTGGGTAAATTATTGGAATCTATTAATTGCAACAAACATTAGAGAGCACTTAGATAAACATTAGTTTGTTTAATGATTCACAACATGGATTCACCAGGGTGGGCTCATGTCTCCCCAATTTATTGAGTTTTTATAGGAAATTTTATGAGACGGCAGATAATGATAAGGATTGTGATTAATATATCTGGACTTTAGTAAGGCATTTGACAAAGTACCCCCACGGAGCAAACTCTTAAATAAGGTTAAGACTCATGGAATGAGGGGAAGGTTCTTCATTGGATCAGAGCTTGGTTAAGTAATAGGCAACAAAGGGTTTACAGTTAATGGTTCTAAATCTGAATGGGGACAGGTGCCCAGGGGGAGTTCCAAAAGGGGTCTGTTTTGGGTCCATTATATTTTTATTTACATCAACGACTTGGATAGTGGGATTAGCAGTGATATCAGCAAGTTTGCTGATGATACTAAGGTAGGTAGGATTATTGGATCACAGTCTGATGTAAACATATTGCAGGGAGACTTGGATAAACTTAACGAGTGGGCAGTCAGATGGCAGATGGAAATTTTAAAATTGATAAGTGCAGCGTTATGAATGTTGGTAGAAAAAACCTGGTAATAGATACACCATAAGCAAGTATCGCCCGAAAAGATCAGAAGGTGAAAAGATCTTGGAGTGAGGGGGAGCCCAGACCTCCGACCTAGGAAACAATGTATTGAGGCCAGAAATAGAGCTAATAGAGTATTAGGATTCATTACCAGAAGTGTTAAAAGTAGAAGTGCGGAAGTTATTCTAAAGCTTTATCTGGCTCTAGTCAGGCCTCACCTAGACTATGAGGTTTAGTTTTGGTCTCCCTATTACAGGAAGGATATAGCCTTTTAGAAACAGTGCCGAGAAGGATGACCAAAATGATACAAGGGATGGTAACTTTAGTTATGAGAAGAGATTGAAGTTATTAAAATTACACTCACTCGAGAGACGCAGGTACGGGGCGATCTGATAGAAGTTTTTTTAATTTGATAAAGGGATTTAAAAAAGGAGAGGTAGGAAAAGTTCTTACGGCTTTTAACCGGGGGAAAAACAAAATAACGGATTCCACGGAAAAGGTAGTTTTTAAAAAGGGAAAATGGGGAAAAACTGGATTACAAATAGGGTAGTGAATGAGTGGAATGGTCCATGGAAAGGTAGTTAGTGCGGGTCTTTAGGGAGCTTTAAAGAGAGGCTGGATAGGATCAGGGATGGGAAAAAAAGGGGATGTGGGTAGTGTTAGGTGCAAGAACTACCACGTGTAGGCCTCGGGGCCTCTTGTAGTTTCCCTTATTTTCTTATGTTCTTTGTTCTTTGAACAACCCCTTAAATGTGGGGAAGAAATCTTGCGGCGGACACATCACCCCCCACCCACCCACACATTCCGTACCAACCAATAGCGTACCCTTTTTAATGGCATCTGCAACACAAACCAGTCAACACACTCCCTTGCCTGTCATGTCCACGTGCTGTCTACTCCCCCCACCACCCACACTTCCTGCCAAACACCATAGCGTAGCCTTTTATGGGGTCTCAAAAACAAAACCCGGGCAATTTTTAGTTTCACCCAAACCCAAAGATTTTCTGATGCGCCTTATGTTTTTCTGGTGTGTTTTTTTTGTGTTTTGAAGATCTGCTAACCGTTTCTGTCGCTATTTTTTTTTTTTTTTTTTTTTTTTTTTTTTTTTGCAAACATGCAAAAAAAAAAAAAACCCAAACCTAACCTAAAACCCTTTACCCATACCTAACCCAAACCCTACCTAACCTATCTAACCCTTTTCCTAAATAAAAAAAAAAAAAAAAACTATAAACCCTTATTACCTAAAAAAAAAATTTTTTTTTTTAAAAATTGGGAAGAAAAGATTAGCGATTATTCAAAACACATAAAACACACCAGAAAAAATAAGGCGCATCAAAATCGTTAGTTGGGGGAAAAAATAAATTATCCCCAAACCAGTCAACAATTAAAGTGATCGTCCAGCCCAATTTTTTTTTTTCCCAATTTTTTGAATTTCATTCAAAAAACCTAATCCCCAAAAATAATTGATTTCCAGGCCTTTTTCCCAAAAACACGACTTTTGTAAAAAGCGCGCGAGAAAAAAAAATCTTCCCTCCAACAGGGCTACGACTGTTAATGATGACGTCAGAACAGGGACGCTCGCAGACACTCTGTCTGACACCTGTCGGCAAATTGTTATGATGAGCGATTGTACTTCAGTGTCAGACAGTGAATCTGTCGCTGTGACAGATCTAGAGTACGATGCTCAATCTGACACCGAAAGAAATGACGCTGGTCGCGTATACTATGAGGAAAACGAACCTCAGATTGTCATGGGATCCTATATGTTTGAGCCCGAGTACAAGGTGGATGAACAGGTGTTAGCAGAGCCTGAGGTTCAGCAGGAGGACCTGCACTTCTCCAAAACATGGATTGGTAATAAGGTTAAACCATGTGTGTGTGGAATCACAATGAAGGTACTTTCGAGAAAATCCTATGGTTAGTTTTTGGAGCTACAGTCAACGTCATTACTCGGAAACCACCATACTAGCATTAACTACAGCATAGAGTTGGAAAATATGCGGGCGGGAAGGCAGAAAGTGTGACAGCCACACCACCACAGGGTCTCTCACCACAGGGCACGCCCACTCCACAACTGGTTTACTTGGTTTACTTGGTCTTGTTAAGAGGCAAAGCCTCACAGTCGTGGTGGTCCACCGCTGCTGCCAGTCCTGGCGTCCCTGTCTAACAGGGCCATCTGGTCTGGTATGATGTTGGACTGAGTCACTGTCTTACGGGGGGGTGCCGCCTTTGTCCAGCACACCCGTGTACAGAGGCTCACCTCACACTCGTCGTCCCAACCCACACACTGGGTAGCCGACTAGTCGTGATGCACACTCTCCACCCAGTCTTTCACCCGCTGTGTACCCCACTACACACCGTTTCTCAACACAACTGCTCGCCCAACCCCACTATAGGCGTGTATCACCCTACACACGCCACTCCTTTCCGTGTGCAAACTTTTCTCGAAAGGCACAGCTGTCTTGCTGCACCCTAAGGATGCATGCATGTGGCATATGCAAAAAAAATCTATCAGACAACACCCAAATATCTTCAAGTACTATATTTATCTCTGTGTTTACGTGCCTCCTCAGATCAGCGCGGGAGAGTAGCCTCCCTGATGCTACCGTCCCCGAGCCTGAGCGCATCGTCTGCAAACCTTGAGGAGTGTTTTGAGAACTCGGGAATTTGCAGATTTTGATTGCGGATTATTTAAAAACGGCTACCTGGATACAAAAAGTGACGACGTATTGTTGATATACTCGTTAATGGCTATGATTTGATTGCATTAAATCAAAATGATGAAATGGTCTGGACGATTACTTTAACACTCCCTTAATTAATTGCCTGTCATGTCACACTGTCTTACATCACCCCCCACCCACCCACATATTCCGTAGCCAACACCATAGCGTAGCATGTATGCAGTCTGCAAAACAAACCAGTCAACAACACTCTCTTGCCTGTCATGTCACACTGTTTACATCACCCCCACCCAGCCACACATTCCGTAGCACACACCATAGCATAGCCTTGTATGGC
This sequence comes from Chionoecetes opilio, assembly GCA_016584305.1. Taxonomy (NCBI): domain Eukaryota; kingdom Metazoa; phylum Arthropoda; class Malacostraca; order Decapoda; family Majidae; genus Chionoecetes; species Chionoecetes opilio. Next base: position 2,483 of record JACEEZ010022328.1, on the reverse strand, counting down.
AGTCTACAGCGTACCCATCACAATCTGAGGTCGTTTTCCTATTTACGCGAGCAGCGTCATTTATTTCTGTCTCAGATTGAGCATCGTACTCTAGATCTGTCACAGCGACAGATTCACTGTCTGACACCGAAGTACAATCACTATCATCACATTTGCCGACGGTGTCACACAGGCAGACGACTGCTGTTTTCATTATCTGCTCCTGGTGTGACGTCATCAATAATATTCGTAGCCCTATTGGAGGGAAGAAAGTTTTTTTCGCGTGCTTTTTACAAGAGTCGTGTTTTTACGAAATAAGGCCCGGAAATCAATTATTTTGGTGGATTAAGTAGTGTTTTGAATGTATAATATAATTATCATTCAAAACACCTACCTAATCCACCAAAAATAATCATAGTTAGGCAAAAAAAATGGGTCTGGACGATTACTTTAACGCACCAGACGTCTGTAAATAGAAAGAAAAAAAGTTGTCCTGGCGACTTTAGTGTTATCTACGGTAAGACTCCGCTACGAGTCGGCGACTTGATAAAAAAAGCCGTTACGACCTTGAGTCGTGTATATGTGACAGGGGTTTTAAATTTCCCGGGGCATGTCCGGGAAAATCCGGGCGTATGGCAACCCCACAGAGTTATACACAGAGTTTATACCTAGTGCAAAACTCTGTGATGGCAACCCTACAGTGTACGTGTTATCTACGGGACCGGTAATCTGTTCCAAATATTCACCAGCCCCCATTTTCAATGAGTGAGGCAGGCTAGCTTGACACTATATTTTCTATATAATTCCAATATATTTTTTTTGTGGCTCCAAGTTTGGTCAAATCTTAGGCGTATTTTTGTGCGTCCATTCGGAAGTATAATTATACTTTTTTAAGCTCCACCCCTGCTTGCCATCACAAAATACGATTGTAGCGCTGCCAGACGCTTTTACAGACGGAGCCGAAGAAAAATGTATCGTACATTCAATGGGAGAGCCAGACAGACCTCGCTCTCACAACCTTACCAACTGTAATTCGAAGACGGAGCATCATGGAAAACAGCAACAATTATCATTTACATTTATCACTTTTCCTCTCTTCTCTTTTCTTCCTTTCCCTTCCCTTTCCTTTCTTTTTTCCATTTCTTTCCCCTTCTTTTCCCCTTTTTTTCTCTTCTCTTCTTTTCTCTTTTCTGCTCCTGCCTCAAATCTCGAGATCGATCTACTTCCCTATCTACATATGGAGTTAAAAGGGATTATTATATATGTTTCTGATGTTATATTGGTATCACTCGCTTTATGTGAACTGGCTTTATTAGTCGCCTTTTTCCTGGAAGTTGGAAATCCTTCAATAGGTGTGGACCATGATAGAAGTCTAAATTAAAGAGTCAATTTAATTTTAATTACCATGCCATTTGCACCTGTCCATCACGTCTTCTCACATCTTTCTGTCCTCATTCACACTGTGGTGCCAGGGTTTTTTTCGGGTCACTGCCTTGTGAGTTTTTTAATTTGATTAATAATTGTTAATCTCCACTGAAGGTATATCTTCGCGTTTACAAATAATAACGATGAGTGATTTTATTTAGAAGAAAAAATGTTTGCCTCCATTCAAGCTGTTATTCCTATGGTCTAACTCTTGAACGAACGTTAAAGTAATAAAAATTAAGGTAGTTACGTGGATAATATTAATGCACCGAGTTAATTATGATCTCTTCGGGAACCGGGGGCAAGTATTTTCCCCAGCACGTATATGTCACCTGGGGTTGAACAAAAAAACCTTACTATTTTAGTCTCATTGGGTATATTTCAAACGAAAGGGTTTCTCCATCCTTACACATATATATTTATGGTTTATCTTGGGGGAAAATCACTGGTGGGCATAACCTTTTCCCTGACTATACTCTTAGGTCTATAGTCTAACCACCAGAGCTGGGCGTTGTGGCACCGAGTTGCGACTTTGGGGACTTTGCGACTTTGCCGCACTATGAATTTCGAAGTCGCAAAGTCGAAAGTCGCAAACGTTTTGAAAAAATCGGACTAAAACAAGGTCGCCCGCCCAATTTTCCGCGACTTTTGCCCCGACTTTGAACAGGAACAAAGACGACTTTTTTTAAAGAAATTGCCGCGGCCAGCGCGGCATTCGGGAAAGCGGCAAAGTCGTATGGGACTTGACCGCCATACCGGTTTTTATCGTTAATTCACTTAATTGCCCACTCGCACTAATAGAAAAGGTTTAAACAGTGTAGGTACATTCTGACATGATTCTGTCTAGCAAAGTGTGGTTGATAACTAGTCAACCACACATGATATGTGCTTGGGCAGAACCAAGGATCTTTGGCAGACCCCCAGAATCTGTGGTCAGTAGTTGCTCTGCCTTCACCGTGGGGGGTTTTTCGTGTGTGAGTCCCCCGTCGCACCGGGCCCCACCGCCCGCACAGTTACTGTGCTGTCTATTCCCATATGGTTATATAGGTGTTTCATATGGGATGAAGACCTGTAGATAT
>JACEEZ010022326.1:20000-23500 GCA_016584305.1 Chionoecetes opilio | reverse complement strand
CAAAAAAAACCCACACCCCCCACCTATTCCCTCACCTCACCCATCACCCCCAAACCCCCCACCCCCCCCCCCAACCACCCTCACTCCACACCCATTACCATCACCCCACCCATTCCTCACCATTACCATCACCCTACATCAAGGCTTCCTGAATTCTCGCGCAACCCACTTTTGTTTTCACAATTCTCGCTAATAGGCTGCTAAAAAAAAAAGAAAAAAAAAAAGTGATCAGATCATCTCATAAGTGGGCTTATGACCTTCCCTGGTCAACCTGATTCCAAAAATGTGCCATATGAGGTGTTTGCGCCACGGGGGGCGGAACCTATACCACACACACACACACACACACACACACAGACAGACACAATTTCGCTTATATTATTATACTAGCCGCAAAGCCGCCCTCCGGGCGGACTTTTTGGCTAGCTCCTGCGGAGGGCTATTGGTGGTGGTCTTCGGCCACACCACCTGTGTTTGGTGGGCCTGCGGCCCACCAAACACGGACTCTCAGATAGCCCCTTCTAACTTCCTGAAATCATGGATGTAGAAATGTATGTATTACCCCCACCCATTCACTCACCCATTACCATCACCCCCCACCCATTCACTCACCCATTACCCATCACCCCCACCCATTCCACTCACCCATTACCCATCACCACACACACCATCACTCACCCATTACCCATCACCCCCCACCTATTCCCTCACCAATCACCCATCACCCCAACCCATCACCCCCACCCATTCACTCACCCATCACCCCACACCCATTACCCATCACCCCACCCATTCACTCACCCATTACCATCACCCTACATCAAGGTTTCCTCAATTCTCGCACCCCACTTTTTTTCACCAATTATCGCTAATAGGCTGCTAAAAAAAAAAAAAAAAAGTGATCGGATCATCTCATAATTGGGCTTAAAACCTTCCCCTGGTCAACCCGGTTCCAAAAATGTGCCACATGAGGTGATTGCGCCACGGGGGGCGGAACCTATACCAGACACACACACACACACACACAGACAGACAGACAGACAGACACACTTTCGCTTATATTTACCATTACCCATCACCCCCCACCTATTCCCTCACCCATCACCCATCACCCCCAACCCATCACCCCCACCCATTCACTCACCCATCACCCACACACCATTACCCATCACCCCACCCATTCACTCACTCATTACCCATCACCCTACATCAAGGTTTCCTCAATTCTCGCAACCCACTTTTTTTTCACAATTATCGCTAATAGGCTGCTAAAAAAAAAAAAAGAAAGTGATCGGATCATCTCATAATTGGGCTTAAAACCTTCCCCTGGTCAACCCGTTCCAAAAATGTGCCATATGAGGTGTTTGCGCCATGGGGGCGGAACCTATACCAGACACACACACACACACACACAGACAGACAGACAGACAGACACACTTTCGCTTATATTACCATTACCCATCACCCCCCACCATTCCCTCACCCATCACCCATCACCCCAACCCATCACCCCCACCCATTCACTCACCATCACCCCACACCATTACCCATCACCCCACCCATTCACTCACGCATTACCCATCACCTACATCAAGGTTTCCCCAATTCTCGCAACCCACTTTTTTTCTCTCACAATTATCGCTAATAGGCTGCTAAAAAAAAAAAAGAAAAAAAAGTGGTCGAATCATCTCATAAGTAGGCTTATGACCTTCCCCTGGTCAACCCGGTTCCAAAAATGTGCCATGTGAGGTGATTGCGCCACGGGGGCGGAACCTATAACCACAACACACACACACACACACACACAGACAGACAGACAGACAGACAGACAGACAGACAGACAGACAGACAGACACACTTTCGCTTATATTATTATAGATTATATGCTTCGTTTATCGCTAATGACCTTCCTTATATAAGAGTGTGTGTGTGTGTGTGTGTGTGTGTGTGTGTGTGTGTGTGTGTGTGTGTGTGTGTGTGTGTGTGTGTGTGTGTGAGAGAGAGAGAGAGAGAGAGAGAGAGAGAGAGAGAGAGAGAGAGAGAGAGAGAGAGAGAGAGAGACAGAAATAAAATAATGGCTATTACATCCATCGGTAAACACTTTTTTTTTCTCTCTCTCTCTTACACTTTCCGATCATCACCTTTACCGCCTTGCATACACACGATGTTCTGTCTCTTATTATGTAACTCTATTGACCAATATTCCTTTTGTCTGTTTTCATTTATTTTATGCATCATCTGCCCTTTCTTCTGGTATGCTATTTCGTCACTCTTTCCCTTTCTCTTTATATAACAAGTATTTTTTTTCTTATAATATTAATGCTTGTCTATATTGCTTAATCAACCTTACTTTCATCTCTATTGCATCTCTATACTCATCATCTTTTACTCATCTATACCATCTATTCATATCTATAATCTATGCATCTCTAGAAACTCACTGTCATTCATCTGTACACTCAGTAGACCTACCTAGTATATTTGTATGCATATTTAGTTTTTCATTTCTCTTCGTTCTGAACTCTAATGTAAAGATAATTATATATCTTCCTATTTTACTGTATTTACTCTTTCCTTCTATTGTATTTGTCTGTATTAGTCCCTTCTCTTAGTTAATTTCTTTTTTCCTTTTAACCCCTTCACGCCCAGATCTTTCCTTTGCTATGAAAAATCGTATGTTGTCGAGCCATGAAATTACGAAAAATAACTGAATATACCAAATTCGTTAGTCGGCAAGGATACTACACAGGTCATATCTATAAAATATTGCTAATAGTCACTAAAATTCGTCTACTGGTACCCAAATTACAATGGAAGTTACGTTCTGGGACTCAAGAGGTTAAGTAAAGATAATTATATGTCTTCTTATTTTACTGTATTTACTCTTTCCTTCTTGTGTATTTATCTGCATCAGTATCTTTTCTTAAATAATTTCCTTTTTCCTTTTAATTAATGGATTTTCGCTCTTCTCTTCATTTTTTTTAACATTTTCTTTTCTCATTCTTCTATAACAGATAGAAGAGAAGAAAAGCAGCCAGACAGATAGAAGAGAAGAACAACAGCCAGACAAATAGAAGAGAAGAACAACAGCCAGACAGATAGAAGAGAAGAAAAGCAGCCAGACAGATAGAAGAGAAGAACAACAGCCAGACAGATAGAAGAGAAGAACAACAGCCAGACAGATAGAAGAGAAGAAAAGCAGCCAGACAGATAGAAGAGAAGAACAACAGCCAGACAAATAGAAGAGAAGAACAACAGCCAGACAGATAGAAGAGAAGAAAAGCAGCCAGACAGATAGAAGACAAGAACAACAGCCAGACAGATAGAAGAGAAGAACAACAGCCAGACAGATAGAAGAGAAGAAAAGCAGCCAGACAGATAGAAGAGAAGAACAACAGCCAGACAAATAGAAGAGAAGAACAACAGCAGACAGATAGAAGAGAAGAAAAGCAGCCAGACAGATAGAAGAGAAGAACAACAGCCAGACAGATAGAAGAGAA
>JACEEZ010022326.1:7500-12500 GCA_016584305.1 Chionoecetes opilio | reverse complement strand
CAAAGGAAGAAAATATTTATACTAAGAAAAATTAGATGAATATGGGCGATAAAAAAAAAAGAGAGAGAGAGAGAGAGAGAAGAGAGAGAGAGAGAGAGAGAGAGAGAGAGAGAGAGAGGAGAGAGAGAGAGTCAAGAAGTGAAGAGAATGGTTTAAGTGTGGGAAAATATACTTCTGCCCGGAATCTCTCTCTCTCTCTCTCTCTCTCTCTCTCTCTCTCTCTCTCTCTCTCTCTCTCTCTCTCCCCCCTTCAATGAGTAACTTCTTGACGTCACTCTCCTTTCACTCTCTCATCTTTAACTTATTCCCTCGCTTACCTATAACTCATTCCACCCTTTATCAAACCTTTCCTTCTTCCTAGTTCTCTCTCTCTCTCTCTCTCTTTTTTTTCTCTCTCTCTCTCTCCTCTCTCTCTCTCTCTCTCTCTCTCTCTCCTCTCTCTCTCTCTCTCTCTCTCTCTCTCTCTTTCTCTCTCTCTCTCTTTCTCTCTTTCTCTCTCTTCCCTTTTCTCAATTTTGTGTTTATTATTATTATTATAATTTTTTTGGGACCTTCTCCTCTTTCACTTTCCCAAAACAAAAGCCTCTTCCTCCTCCTACCTCTTTTTTTTTTTTCCTGTCTCCCTCTTCCTTTTTTTACTACAGTCAGGTGGATTTGTGTATTTACCCTGTCGTCCCCTCCTCTCCCTTCCCCCTTTCTCTTTCCCTTCCCTTTCTTTCCCCTTTCTCTTCCGTCTTTCTCACGTGGACTTTCTCATTCACTTTTTTTTTTAGTATTAAATGAATGCTGGAGGGAAGAAATTCAAGATGAACTGCAGGAAATTAAAATAGTAGAAGAAAAGAAAACGGAAAATGAGAAGAAAAACGGGAAGTGGTTTAGTCAGCCTACATATTCCTAAAAAAACATAAAAAAAATACTTTATTAACCTTCAAAAAATTCTACTTAATTATTATCCTCTTCCATCCCTTTCTTTTTCTTCCTCCTTTCTTACCTTCAAAGTAAGACAATTCACTCCGATTTAAAGTGTTTTCCTAATTTTTTTCCCCTTATAAATGTTACACACACACACTCTCTCTCTCTCTTTCTCTCTCTCTCTCTCTCTCTCTCTCTCTCTCTCTCTCTCTCTCTCTCTCTCTCTCTCTCTCTCTCTCTGTTCCCCTTTAAAATATCAAGTTTCCTTCCTCTCTTCAATCTTCCCCTCAGATCCCCTCTCATGCTATCTCATTTTCTCTATATTCCCCTTAATTTTCTCTACACTCCCCTTCATTTTCTCTATAATCCCCTTCATTTTCTCTAGACTTCCCTTCATTTTCCTACTCCCCTTCATTTTCTCTATACTCCTCTTCATTTTCTCTATACTCCCCTTCATTTTCTCTATACTCCCCTTCATTTTCTCTATACTCCCCTTCATTTTTCTACTCCCCTTCATTTCCTCGTATTCTCATCTCTTCTCATTTTCTATCATATCTATCCTCTATGTTCCCTTTTCCTCCTTTTGGTTTCTTTTGTATTCCTCAATTCCTTCCAATCGCATTATTTTCTTATCTATCTCTCTTCCTTTTTCCTTCCCTCTCTCTTGTTTACTGATAAAAAAACCATGACTCACTTATTTCAGGTTTCCATATATTGTGAATTAGCTGATGAACTCTCTCTCTCTCTCTCTCTCTCTCTCTCTCTCTCTCTCTCTCTCTCTCTCTCTCTCTCTCTCTCTCTCTCTCTCTCTCTCTCTCTCTCTCGTTACTATGAGAAAGACCTTTGCTTCGAAATGATTGGTAAATGAAGGAAAAAATATCATTATACGAGTAGAAAAGCTCTTATGCATTTCAAAAATCATCTGATATACTTATTCCCTCATGCGTGACAGACAGAGAGAGAGAGAGAGAGAGAGAGAGAGAGAGAGAGAGAGAGAGAGAGAGAGAGAGAGAGAGAGAGACGTGGCTGTAATATTATACGAACAAAAGGAGAGAAACATGCTTGAAAAATGTTGATAAATCTGATAAAAGTAAAATATTCGCGAGCAAACATTGAAAACTAACTTGAAAAACATGTCGGTAGTAAATATTTGTCGGTAGTTGCGACACACACACACACACACACAGACACACACACACACAGACACACACACACACACACACACACATACACACACACATACACACACACACACACACACACACACACACACACACACACACACACACACACACACACACACAACACACACCACACACACACACACACACAGACACACACACACACACACACACGGTAGCTGCGAAGATAAGTTTTAATGAGAGAATCGATAAACAGACTACATACAACCTCCTCCTCCTCCTCCTCCTCCTTTTCTTCAGTGAGGCGCGGCGAAGCATAGCGGGGACGAGTCATCAGTGTAACATCAATATTATACGCGACGTTGATTAAAGGAGAAAAAAGGAAGAAAAACAATGGATAAAACATGTGAAATTAGAAAAAAAGAGAGAGAGAGAGAGAGAGAGAGAGAGAGAGAGAGAGAGAGAGAGAGAGAGAGAGAGAGAGAGAGAGAGAGAGAGAGAGAGAGAGAGAGATAAGGATACTCATAATGATCCATAAAAGTAACAAATTGAACACGTCGTCTATGTTGAATGTTGAGTTCGACATTTAGTGAACTGACAACTTTTTCGCCTCAGTGGTTACCAACAAGGCTTTGAAGTTATGGTTTGTGAGAAGCGAAGTGAGTGAGTGAGTGAGTGAGTGAGTGAGTGAGTGAGTGAGTGAGCGAGTGAGTGAGTGAAGGAGTGAGTGAAGGAATGAAGGAGTGAGTGAGTGAGTGAGTGAGCGAGTGAGTGAGTGAAGGAGTGAGTGAAGGAATGAGGAGTGAGTGAGTGAGTGAGCGAGTGAGTGAGTGAAGGAGTGAGTGAAGGAATGAAGGAGTGAGTGAGTGAGTGAGTGAGCGAGTGAGTGAGTGAAGGAGTGAGTGAAGGAATGAAGGAGTGAGTGAGTGAGTGAGCGAGCGAGCGAGTGAGTGAAGGAGTGAGTGAAGGAATGAAGGAGTGAGTGGGTGAGTGAGTGAGCGAGTGAGTGAGTGAAGGAGTGAGTGAAGAATGAGGAGTGAGTGAGTGAGTGAGTGAGCGAGTGAGTGAAGGAGTGAGTGAAGGAATGAGGAGTGAGTGGGTGAGTGAGTGAGCGAGTGAGTGAGTGAAGGAGTGAGTGAAGGAATGAAGGAGTGAGTGAGTGAGTGAGCGAGCGAGTGAGTGAAGGAGTGAGTGAAGGAATGAAGGAGTGAGTGGGTGAGTGAGTGAGCGAGTGAGTGAGGAGTGAGTGAAGTAATGAAGGAGTGAGTGAGTGAGTGAGTGAGCGAGTGAGTGAGTGAAGGAGTGAGTGAAGGAGTGAGTGAAGGAATGAAGGAGTGAGTGAGTGAGTGAGTGAGCGAATGAGTGAGTGAAGGAGTGAGTGAAGGAATGAAGGAGTGAGTGAGTGAGGTGAGTGAGTGAGTGAGTGAAGGAGTGAGTGAAGGAATGAAGGAGTGAGTGAGTGAGTGAGCGAGTGAGTGGAGTGAAGGAGTGAGTGAAGGAATGAAGGAGTGAGTGAGTGAGTGAGCGAGCGAGTGAGTAAAGGAGTGAGTGAAGGAATGAAGGAGTGAGTGAGTGAGCGAGTGAGTGAGTGAAGGAGTGAGTGAAGGAATGAAGGAGTGAGTGAGTGAGTGAGTGAGTGAGTGAGTGAAGAGTGAGTGAAGAATGAAGGAGTGAGTGAGTGAGTGAGCGAGTGAGTGAGTGAAGGAGTGAGTGAGAATGAGGAGTGAGTGAGTGAGTGAGCGAGTGAGTGAGTGAAGGAGTGAGTGAAGGAATGAAGGAGTGAGTGAGTGAGTGAGCGAGTGAGTGAGTGAAGGAGTGAGTGAAGGAATGAAGGAGTGAGTGAGTGAGTGAGCGACTGAGTGAGTGAAGGAGTGAGTGAAGGAATGAAGGAGTGAGTGAGTGAGTGAGCGAGTGAGTGAGTGAAGGAGTGAGTGAAGGAATGAAGGAGTGAGTGAGTGAGTGAGTGAGTGAGTGAGTGAAGGAGTGAGCGACCTATCGTTATTCTCATCATTATTGATAATATTGTCTTTATTATTACTTCTATTATCAGTCATTTTTTGTTGTCATTCTATTCCCTGTTCATTATCATTTTTACTTGCTGCTGATGTTTTGTATGACAGGTATGACAGAAAGAGAGATGGCACACATAATATTGAAGGTAAAACAAAGAAAAATAATGTAACCAGCCAAATTGACAGACAGACAGGCAGATAAACAGGCATATAGACAGGGAGGCATACATACAGGCAGACAAACAGACAGACAGACAAACAGACAGACAGACAAACAGACAGGCAGACAAACAGACAGGCAGACAAAAAGACAACAGACAAACAGACAGGCAGACAAACAGACAGACAGGCAAACAGACAGGCAGACACACAGACAGACAGACAAACAGACAGACAGACAGGCAGATAAACAGACAGGCAGACAAACAGACAGGCAGACAAACAGACAGGCAGACAGGCAGGCAAGCAGGGCGGGTAGACAGGCAAGACAGAGAGAGGCATGCGAGCAATCACTTGAATCAATTTGCAAAAGCTGGACTAACGAGATAGTACCTGCCGGGACATGGCCTAACAAAGGACGGGAAGAGGAAAGAGGAGAGATGAGAAGAAGAGGGGAGAAGAGGGGAGAGAGAGGATCAAAGGAGTGATAAAGAGCGAGGGGAAGAGGAGGAGAGATAAAAGTGAAGAATATGGTGACAAAAAACAAAAAACAAATAAGCAAAAAGATAAACAAAAGAGAACAAAAAGACGGAAAGAGGAGAGAGAAGAAGGGAGAGAGAGAGAGAGAGAGAGGATGATAGAATGAGTGATAAAGAAGGAGGAAAATAGATAAAAGATAAGAATATAGTAAAAAAGAAGATATGGAATAGGAGGAAAAGATATGAAGGGAAATGAAGAGATAGATAAGGTAAAGGAAAGGAGAAAAATGAAGAAT
>JACEEZ010022326.1:0-2500 GCA_016584305.1 Chionoecetes opilio | reverse complement strand
CACCGCCACACCAAAAGTCCACCACTACTGTTCGTCTGTCTGTCTGTCTGTCTGTCTGTCTGTCTGTCTGTCTGTATGTCTTCTGTCTTATCTATCTATCTATCTATCTATCTGTCTGTCTGTCTATCTGTCTGTCTGTCTGTATGTATGTCTGTCTGTCTTATCTATCTATCTATCTATCTATCTATCTGTCTGTCTGTCTGTCTATCTTTCTTAGCCACCATCATCATCATCAAAGCGTCACCACCATCACCACCACAACCATCACCACCACACAACAAGTCCACAACTACTGTCTGTCTGTCTGTCTGTCTGTCTTAACCCCGTCACACCCAGATATTTCCTTTGCTATAAAAAATTGTATGTTGCTAGCCATAAAATTACGAAAAGTAGCTAAAAATACACAATCAGTTAGTCGACAAAATAAACAGGTCATTAAATTAAACAGGTCATATCTATAAGACATTGCTTGTATTCACTAAAAATTGTCTAATGGTACCCAAATTACAATGGAAATTACGTTCTGGGTCTCAAGGGGTTAATGTGGTCTGTACTGGAGGATAGGAGGTGATGATGAAGGGAAACAATGGAGGTGATGATGAGGGGAGGGAAAATGGAAGGAGAGGGCGAAGGGTGAGGGAAAATAGAGGGTCAGAGGGTGAAGGGTAAGCCATGTGTGATATAAGGTTGTCATTGTTGTTATTATTGTTGTGGTTGTTGTTGTTGTTGTTGTTGTTGTTGTTATTATTGTTGTGGTTGTTGTTGTTGTTGTCAATGTTGTTATTATTGTTGTGGTTGTTGTTGTTGTCATTGTTGTTATCATTGTTGTGGTTGTTGTTGTTGTTGCCATTGTTGTTGTTGTTGCCATTGTTGTTGTTGTTGTTGTTGTTGTTGGGGTGGTGGTAGTGGGAGTAGATGTAGTGGTGGTGGTTGGTAGTGGTGGTGGTGGTAGTGATGGTGGTATAAGTGGTATTATAGTAGTAGTAGTAGTAGTAGTAGTAGTAGTAGTAGTAGTAGTAGTATAGTAGTAGTAGTAGTAGTAGTAGTAGTAGTATAGTAGTAGTAGTAGTATAGTAGTAGTAGTAGTATAGTAGTAGTCAGTTAGAATTTTACAAAAGTAAAAATTAGGGGGGAAAGGAAACGAAAGCTATATAAAAAAACAAGAAAATTTGCTCAAGCGCTTAACTTAAAAAGAACGAAATACGAAAGAAAAGAAGAGGAAAAACAAATCCAAAAAATGTATGAAGGAAAAGATTATAATTCCAACGAACAAAAGAAAAGAAAAAGAAAAGAAAAAGCATGAAAGAACCAGCCAAGCAATCTCTGAAAATGTGTTCGTCTATGACGTGGAGGAAGAAGAGGAAGAGGAGGAGGAGAATCAGGAGGAGGAATACATAGGAATACATAGGAATAACAGACACCAGGAGACCTATTGGTCCATAACGAGGGTATCTGTTGTACTACATACTACTAACTATCAACTACATGTAAGAGGAACAGTTGGAAAATGATACCATGTCCCTAAAGAAGATAGGAACATGGAAATTTCGTAGTGAAGAATGATAGGATATGAAATATACTAACTACAACTATCACTATCACTAATCGATCCGGGGGACTATAATATGAATTCGCAGGGCACTATCAATACCCATTTACTTTACAGTGTGCGTCAAGTCTGCTTTTAAATGTAGTTATTGTGGTGGCTTCGACAACATTTGCTGGTAACTTGTTCCATCAATCAACAACTCTAACATTGAAATATTTTTTACGGAGATCTGTGATGCAACGTTGACCGTTTAGTTTTAGACCGTTGTTTCTTGTTGTCACGTGAGGAGAAGGCTCGAAAAGATTCTCTTGATTAATGACATCAAATCCTTTAACGATCTTAAAGATTTCTATCAAGTCCCCACGGATTCTACAATCCTTTAAGGAAAACATATTAAGTTTCCGCAGTCTCTCTTCATAAGATGAATTTCGCAGAGATGGAATTAGTTTGGTTGCTCTTCTTTGAACTGATTCCAATTTGGCTTGATCTTTTACGAAACAAGGCGACCAGAATTGAACGGCATATTCCAAGTGCGGCCTAACCAAAGACGTGTATAATCGTGTCATTACTTTCGGAGTTTTATGTTCAAAGTTGCGTTTGATGAAGCCCAACATCATATTCGCCTTTTTACTGGCAGCCAGGCAATGCGTACTGGTTCGAGGAGAGGAGGAGGAGGAGGAGGAAGAGGAGGAGGAGGGTGTAGAAGACGAGGAAAGACCCATCATTGTCCTCCCACGCCTCCCATCCAATCTTTCTGAACCACAACACACGTGCCCACCTGTGCCCCCTCCCTCCCTTCCCCTCCTTCCCCCCTCCCCTAACCTGTCCATCCCACCTGGGCACACGTCGACGCCCAAGGCCATATATGGGACAGGAGGAGGAGGAGGAGGAGGAGGGAGAGAGGAGGTAGAAAGGGAGGAGTGAGTGACCAAACATCCTAAACCTCTTATT
>JACEEZ010022325.1:288025-298893 GCA_016584305.1 Chionoecetes opilio | reverse complement strand
CATCAGCTTCCTCATTCTCGCAACCCACTTTTTTTCTCACAATTATCGCTATGGCTGCTAAAAAAAGAAAAAAATTGATCGTCATCTTTTAAGTGGGTTTAAACTTTCCCCTGGTCAACCTGGTTCCAAAAATGGTATATGATGGGATTCCGCCACGGGGGGCGGAACCTATACCACACACACACACACACACACCACACACAGACACACTTTCGCTTTTATTAATATATATATATAAAATATATATAAATATATTTATATTATTACATATAATTAATTATATATATATAATATATATATATATATATAAAATTATATTTTTATATATATTAATATATTATATATATATAATTTTATATAAAATTATATATATATATAATATATAAAATATTTATATTATTATTATAAATATACATATATAAATATTATATATAAATTATATATTATATATTATTATATAATATATATATATATATATATATATTATATATATTTTAAATTACTAGCCCAAAGCCGCCCTCCGGGCGGATTTTTTGGCTAGCTCCTGCGGAGGGCTTTTGGTTTGGTGGCTACATGGGCCACACGGTTGGGGCTACATGTTTGGTGGGCCTTTTGGCCCACCAAACATGGATCTCCAGATGCCCCTTCTAACTTTCCTGAAATCAGGATTTAGAAATGTATGTATTCCCCCCCCCCCCCCTTCACTCACCCATTACCACACCCCCTACCCATTCACCCCACCCATTACCCCTCACCCCCCACACATTCACTCACCCATTACCCATTACCCCCACCTATTCACTCACCATCACCCATCATCCCCAACCCACACCCCCCACCCATTCACTCACCCATCACCCACACCCATTACCCATCACCCCACCCATTCACTCACCCATTACCCATCACCCCACATCAAGGTTTCCTCAAATTTTCGCAACCCACTTTTTTTTCACAATTATCGCTAAAAGGCTGCTAAAAAAAAAAAAAAAAAAAAAATCGGATCATCTCATAACTGAGCTTAAAAACCCTTTCCCCTGGTCAACCCGGTTCCAAAAATGTGCCATATGAGTTGATTGCGCCACGGGGGGCGGAAACCTATACCAGACACACCCACACAACACACACACACCACACACAGACAGACAGACAGACACACTTTCGCTTATATTATTAATATTACCCATCACCCCCCCCCTTATTCCCTCACCCATCACCCATCACCCCCCACCCATTCACTCCCCCCATCACCCCACACCCATTACCCATCACCCCACCCATTCACTCAACCCATTTACCCATCACCCTACATCAAGGCTTCCTTATTTCTCGCAACCCACTTTTGTTTTCACAATTCTCGCTAATAGGCTGCCCAAAAAAAAAAAAAAATGATCGGAAACATCTCATAAGTGGGCTTATGACCTTCCCCTGGTCAACCTGATTTCCAAAAATGTGCCATATGAGGTGTTTGCGCCACGGGAGGCGGAACCTATACCACAAACACACACACAGACCGACACACTTTCGCTATATTTTATAATTACCCCTCACCCCCCACCTATTCCCTCCCCTACCCCCACCCTAACCCTCACCCCCCCCCATTTACTCACCCATCACCCCACACCCCTTACCCATCCCCCCCCCATTCATCACCCTTACCCATCACCCCACATCAAGGTTTCCTCAAATTTTCCCCAAACCCCCTTTTTTTTCCCCAATTATCGCTAAAAAGGGTGCAAAAAAAAAAAAAAAAAAAAAAGGATCATATCATAACTGGGCTTAAAAACTTCCCCTGGGCAACCCGGTTCCAAAAATGTGCCATTGATTGATTGCGCCCGGGGGCGGGAACCCTTTCCAGACACACCAGACAAACCCCACACACACACACAACACACACAGACAACACAGACACCTTTTGCTTTTTATTATTATAGATTACCCTCACCCCCCCCCCCCTTTTCCCTCACCCCTCACCCATCACCCCCCAAACCCCCCACCCCCCACCCATTCACTCCCCATCACCCCACACCCATTACCCATCACCCCCCCATTCACTCACCCATTATCCCATCCTACATCAAGGCTTCCTCAATCCCGCAACCCTTTGGTTTTCACATTCTCGCTAAAGGCTCAAAAAAAAAAAAAAAAAAAATGTCGATCATCTCTAAGTGGGCTTATACCTTCCCCTGGTCAACCCGTTCCAAAAATTGCCCTTGATTTTTTGCGCCCGGGGGAAAGGAACCTATCCAACAGACACACCCCCCCACACACCACAAACCCCACACCCCACCCACACCACAGACAGCAGACAGACACACTTTTGTTATATTATTATAGATTGCCCCTCCCCCCCCCCCCCTTTTCCTCACCCATCACCCTCACCCCCCACCCATTCACTCCCCTCACCCCACCCTTCCCCATCACCCCACCCATCACTCACCCTTTACCATCACCCTACATCAAGGCTTCCTCAATCTCGAACCCATTTTTGTTTTCACAATTCTCGCTATAGGCTGTAAAAAAAAGAAAAAAAGTGATCGGTATTATAAGGGGTATACTCCCCGGGTCCCGATTCAAAAAGGGCCATATGAGTTTTGCCCCACGGGGCGAACCTATACCACACACACCCCCCACACACACACACACCACAGACAACCCACTTTCGCTTATATTATTATAAAATATATATATTTTAAAATATACATATAATATATATATACATATATATATATATACATATATATATATATATATCATATATATATATATATTTTATACATATTATTATATATATATATAATATACATATATAATATATTTTATTATATATAACATATAATATATATTATATTATATATATATATATATATACAACTATATATATATATATAAAATATATATATATATATTAATATATATTATTATATATATATATATATATATATATATATATTTATATATATATATATATGTTGGTATTCTTAGGTAGATACATCTTGACATTTCAGGGTGACAAAACACTCGTCATTCTTGGGTTTTGTTTATGCGCAACGTTTCCCCCAAAAGACACTTGGCATCATCAGGCTAAAATAGTTAGAAAATTAATATACTAAAAATGCTAAAAGCGACATTTAAAAAAATTTTTCTTTAAAACAAAAAAGTAATCCTATATTATCTAAAAATACAAAATAATAAATAAAACACAATTTGTACATAACGGACCTTGGTGTGTATGCTGTCTGAGTTGGCAGAGGACTAAATGAACAATAGTTTGCGGGTAACATTTCAACTCGTGTGTGGCGATCGAAACGAGAGTCGGACAATCGAAACAGTGTGACAATCACTTGAGTATATGTAGTTGGTGTGAAGTGACTTGGTTATTAAGATCAGGGGACAAATGCTTGATGTGTATGGATTCTAATAATTTAGTGTTACTAGGGTAGTGTGCCTTGGATAGGATACTAAAGTCATTCATAGAAAAAGGGTGATCTAAATCATGTGAGTGTGAGCGGATTGCAGATTGTGAAGGTGAAGAAATGGGTCGACCAGTACGTGCAGAAACACCTTTATGCTCAGAAAGCCTAGGGGTTAGATTCCTTGTTGTCTCGCCGACGTATCTAGCGTTACAGCTAGAACATTTGAATTCGTAAATTATGTTAGAAATAAGGGCTTTAGGTATAGAGTCTTTAGTCTTTAGGTATAGACGTCACGGTGAGATGAGCTCCGAATCGCTGGCTTGTATTACGTTCATCTATTCTGCCAATAACCTAAACTTATATTCTGATGAGTTATCTGAATGTGCCTGAGCTGATGTGCTGTCATGCTGCCTAGACGGTACTTTTATGATTCCTGCTTGCACTGAGGCGCCAAGGCCTGTGCTTCGCGCACTGCCACGGCTGCTCGAACCACCACGACTGAAGCGGCAGTGAAGCAGCCTGTCGCCTGCCACCTCATTTGGCTTCCAGCAGAGCCAGTGTGTGTGTTACATATGTGTGTGTGTGTGTGTGTGTGTGTGTGTGCGCCTTATCGTAATTACCTGCACCATCTGTTGTGACGAGGGTGAACTGGCAGTGATGTCCGTGGTGACGTAAGGTAAGACTGTTATATAGTGTTTATTTACATATAAGAGGCATACGGGAGCTATGGACGATGGTGAGGGCGAAGTATGTTATGAGTTGGAATGGGAGAGAAAGAGAGGTAAAATTATAGTGTTTGACCAGACTCTCCCACTTCCCCCAAACAAGTTTGGGGACCTGTGGGAATGCGGGGTTTTCGGGTGGGGAACAAATTATGCGTCGGAAACACGTAATTTAAGAGCTGTTTAGGAGGGTAAAATATCCCTAGATCTAGGGTAATTTCCTTATATCAAGAGATATTTGCCTAACCAAAATTAATCTAACCTAGCGGGGGGCTTGATCCACCGATAACCTAACCTAACCTTACCAAATATAACCAAACCTAACCTAACCAAATCTAACCTAACTTACCCTAACCTCCTAGTGGGGGGTTAGGGGGGGGGTCTCTCGACACTTCGGTCATCATTCTGTGAGGATCGTCAGGTTCACACGTCTCTGGACTCAGAAGAAATCTAATTAATTTTTCTTATATCTAGGGATTTTTTATAACTTCCATAACTCAAAAAGTATGTGGTTGCGACGCATATTTTGTACCCCAACCATATATCCTGCATTCTCCCAGGTCCCCAAGCTTGTTGTAGGGGAGAGGGGGAGTATGGGCAAACACTAGAATAATACCGAAAAAGAGAGAAGAGAGAGAGGAGAGAGAAGAGAGAGAGAGAGAGAGAGAGAGAGAGAGAGAGAGAGAGAGAGAGAGAGAGAGAGAGAGGAGAGACAACAGACAGAGACAGAGACAGAGACAGAGACAGAGATTGCACAATTGCACAGTAAGAAATCGTGCTGGCTGAATGTGCGTAAAGTAGGAGAGTGACGGAAAGGAGGCAAGTGGGTGAGTGGAGGAACAGATCAAATTTTGGAAGAAGTCCTTCACCCCTATCTTTTTCTTCTTCCCCCTATAGCCAACAAGCCTGGGGAACTGGCGGGAATACGGGGTTTTTGGGTGGGGGAAGCAAATATAAGTGATTTATGGCTCCCCAAAAAATCATAAAAGACACTATATGTAAAATCTAGGGAATTCCCTAAATTAGGATTTCCCTAGATACCCATTGCTAGGGAATTTTCCTTAATTGATATATGTAAGATTTGGAAAATTTTTTGGGAGAGAAATAAATGAGTCGTGTCTGCCTTCCCTCCCCAAAAACCCAAGTTTTCCATAAGGCTACCATGCTTGCTGGTCATAGGAGGTCAAAGAAAAACCTAACCTTTCTAGCCAGAAGGGGCTGCGCCCCCCATGGCCCCCCTAAGGGTTGCTATCTAACTCACTATAACCCCTAGAAGTTACTAACCTAACCTCTCTATAACAAATACAGTTGATTCGGGCCACCAGTTGAATCAGGCCGCCTATTTAAATGCATACCAAGCATGCATTTATTATAACCTTTGTTTTAATGAAACCTAACCTAACCCTTTTAACCACAAAGTATACCTAACCTAACCTTAACCACAAAGTATACTTAACCTAACCAAACCCTAACCTTAACCACAAAGTAACCTAACCTAACCTAACCTTTAAACCCAAAACCTTAACCACAAAGTATACCTAACCTAACCTAACCTAACCTAACCTTAACATTAACCACAAAGTATACCTAACCTAACCTAACCTTAACCACAAAGTATACCTAACCTAACCTAACCTAACCTAACCTAACCTAACCTAACCTTAACCTTAATCACAAAGTATACCTAACCTAACCCTTAACCTTAACCACAAAGTATACCTAACCTAACCTAACCTTAACCACAAAGTATACCTAACCTAACCTAACCTAACCTTAACCTTAACCAAAAAGTATACCTAACCTAACCTTAATCACAAAGTATACCTAACCTAACCTAACCTAACCTTAACCACAAAGTATACATAACCTAACCTTAACCACAAAGTATACCTAACCTAACCTAACCTAACCTTAACCACAAAGTATACCTAACCTAACCTAACCTAACCTTAACCACAAAGTATACCTAACCGAACCAAACCCTAGCCTTAACCCCCAAGTATACCTAACCGAACCTAACCTAACCTTAACCACAAAGTATACCTAACCGAACCTAACCTAACCTTAACCACAAAGTATACCTAACCTAACCTTAACCACAAAGTATTCTGTCTGCTGGGTATGCATGCTACTATAGGCGGCCTATTTCAACTGGCGGCCCGAATCAACGGATACCACTATAACCCCCTAAAAGTTACTAACTTAACCTCACTATAACCCTCTAAAAGTTACTAGCTTAACCTCACTATAACCCCTTTAAAGTAACTAACCTAACCTAACTATAACCCCTTAAAAGTAACTAACCTAACCTAACTATAACCCCTTAAAAGTAACTAACTTAACCTCACTATAATCCCCTAAAAGTAACTAACATAACCTTACTATAGCCCCCTACAATTTGCTAACTTAGCCTTAGTTGTGATACGACTTGAGAAAGTAAAGGGAATACATAAAAAAAAAAAAAAAGTCTTGCAATCTGGGGAATAATCGCTAGCCATCTAAGGAAAATCCCCAGAAAAATGATCACCCTACATTTAAAGCCTCAATGTACCGTAGCATCATAATCACATCATTAAACACTGTATATATGAGTAAATAGTCCTTTCAACTTACCTTTAAAGTTGAGATACACCGTGACGGCTGGCAAATGGCGGGTACCGATGTTATAAAGGGTACGGGATGGGGTGATTTGTATAACTACGTATTAAGTGGTAGTTATCGACAACAACTATTTTCTACTGATTTTCTATTAAAGCCCAAATGGGGCAGGTTTATAAAGTGCAAAAACCCTTTTTCGTTTACAAAATGAGTTTGTGGCGCACACACAAAGTCCTTTGGTTTCTCGTTATTACGCTCCTAATAAAATTGCAGTACGTAGCTACAAGTCACCATCACCACAACCTTCTGTGCCCGTGACCGCCAGTGAGTGAAGTGAACCGAGGTGAGCAGTTGAACCCTCCGCCATACGTGACGTCACTCGTCACTCGTCACTAAAATACTCGCTGAGTTTTTTATTAGAAACCAATATTTTCCCCCCCTATGTTATTATGCAATATATAGCTTAAATATATCAGAAAGGTTGATGTGGTACGAATTTAGAGCAGTTCATATCCATATATGCATTAATTCATGCAAACTACGTGTTCCTTACACAGGGACTACTTATCTAGCTGTAGTCAAGGGTGTACTGGGGCTCAGTCTAGCTAGGAAGCGCTCGGGAGTGGATTTGACTGGACTTATAATTTTTTGAGGCACCTCATATTTCATAGCGGCCGTGTGGGTTAACCAAGGCCGAGCGCACGCTGGAACCTTTACAGATGTGAAGTACAATAAGCATACAATACAGTGCGGTAGTTCATTTCAGTCAAAGCCGGAAGGATGAGTTCCAAAGTATTTCCGCAGATCGTGTCATGTCGTGTAATTTGTAGTTGTGAAATAGTTGTGATTATCGTGGTTGGCCCGCGCGTCCCTCCGTCAGCAGGCCTTGGGGTGAGTGTTGGATGGCTGCGCGTCACTCTGGGTCACTAGGCGGGACAGGGGTGGCCGCCCGATGCCAGGGGATCGTTGTGGCTTATATACGTATATAAGCGTCACGGCACCATTACGGCTTATAAATGGGCGTTTGTGAGTGTGTGTGTGTGTGTGTGTATGTGTGTGTGTGCAGTGGCGGTCCTAGGCATGGGCGACATGGGCGATCGCCATGGGCGGCATCGTCGAGGGGGCGGCATGGAGTGCCCGAAAAAACAAATTATATAAAATAATAATAATAATAATAATAATAATAATAATGAAATAATAATAATAATAAATATAATAATAAATAAAAAATAATGATAATTTTTAAATTATGATAGTGTATAATAGCTCTAGTAGTTAGTATATGTCAAGAGATATATTCCTGGTGGTGGACTGTGTATATAAAAAATCTTGTAACTAAAGGCGGCAAGTGGAGCGCATCGCCGATCAGCTGATTGTAAGCAGAATTTTGGAGCAGCGTGTTCGGCTTCCTGCAGTCGCTTGCATTATTCCATATATTTAGTCTAGTCTCTTAGTCTTAATTGACAAACCCTTGGGGGATTGCGGTACCAAAAAAAATGGATAGAAAAGGTATAAAAACATCAGGGGCATAATTCAAACAGTACTAGCATGCATCATTGCAATTTGCAATGTGTGTAGCCTGCAACAAAACCATTACAACTTTACTAACCCATTACTGATTTGGTAGGTGACATTATTATGGTTTCCTTTGCTTGTATTGACTGTCCTAGGTTCTGGACCCAATATGGCAATTTCCAATGTTGTAGGCTAACTTAAAATACATCTAAATCAGGGGCGCACCCAGGATTTTATACAGGGGGGTGGCGCACAATTTTTTTTTCGCCAGCAGTATAGTAAACCCGCTAGATTTCTCGCTAGCCTCCGAATGGTAAATTTGCCCGCCATCAGCTGATTCCCTTTTCAGGCCAAATTTCTTATTTCAGGTACTGAAACAATAACTGTGGTTAGTGTTAGATGCTTGTCCAAGGCATTACGTGAATCATTAGTGCGACCAAATGAAAGTAGGTGTTCACGGGCAGGTGACGCGGTCACATCGCTAGAACCGGTAATATTTTTTTTGGATTACATGAAGATCCGCCACCCAAATTTTACCACCTGAAGATCCGCCACCCCAGTCTTGCCAACCTTTTATCCACTTATTGACATATGACACAATACTCCATATTGACCAATACTGTCAGGACCTAACTTGGGGGACGCCCCCCCTGACCCCCCACTAGTTCACTAACACCTAACCTGGGCATTGGGGTTGGTAAACCCAACCTAACTGGGTTATTAAACCACTTTCACCCACATGAAGATCAGTCACCCCAAGTGCAGTTGGGGTGGGGTGGTCGATCTTCATGTGATCCGTATTTTTTTTAACCAACGGTTAGTATATTCAGATTTTTTACAAGGATTTAAATTTCGGGGGGAGGGGGGGGCATAAAGAACAATTTACTCCTATTTGTTTGTTTTTGTTTTTATGCTTGTACATAGACCACTGTATACCTGGACTGCGCACGGAATATCGGCCTGTCGCACAAGGGGCTGAAGTCGGAGGGACGCTCGGATTCATATATATATATATATATATATATACGGATCATATAGACTGGTTTATCAGTATATATGATATACTGTAATCTTCGTAAATGTATGTGTCTTCTCCAATTAATTAATCTTCTGTCATTAGTTTCTCCTCCATTGTCTTTCTATCCCTGCTTTATTATTTGTATCGCTTAATACGATTGATTAAAATAGATCATGAGTAAGTTAAGTCGCGTAGAGACTTAAATTAAGGGAAAGAAAGGGGGAGGAAAGTGGAAGAGTGGAGAGAAAAATGGATGGAGGCTTGGGAGAAATGGAGGGAGGGAGGGAAGTGGGGGAGTTAGGGGGCAGGTGGAGAAAGAGAGAGGGAGGGAGAGCGGCGGGGTAGGGAAGGGTAAATTTTTACAATAGTACCGAAATTCGCCACACAATTGGGACTATGATTTATGTTTACCTTATTGGATTATAAGAAACATTTTCTCTGAGCTTCCGTCGCAAATCAATACTTGCAGAATTATAAGATGTTTTCAATAGGAAGGAGTGTATAGGAGATATGAAAATTAAACAAACCTAACCTTACCTTTTGACTCACTAAACTAACCTAACCTAACCTAATCCCACGTTGTAACCTCCTAACTAAAGCCAAATCTGCATTAAAAAAGTGTCCGCGGCAAGGGATGAACAGAGGCGATGCAGGTCACAAGAGGAAGAAGAGTGAGGCGGACGTAAACACTTGTCTCTCGCCTCCCTATAAAGTACATGTCATTATCTCCGAAAGCAATGATTTGCGACGGAAGATCATAGAGAGAATGTTTCCTAGAATCCAATAAGGTAAACAGAAACCACACTCCCAATTGTGTAGGGAATTTCGGTCCTAATGTAAAATAATACCAAAAGGGAAGTAGGCCGGGAGGGAGCGCTACCAACCTCTGATGCTACACTAGGCGCCACCCTCGGTAGATTAATCGTCATCTTCATGAGGCCACACTTGGATGCTCAGTACAGTATGGGACTACTAGGTGGTAGACAGTAGAGAGTCCTTTTGGTGACTCCCTACATTGGTTTATATCTGTGCGAGCCTGCTGTGCACACGTTCCTCCTCCTCCCACCCACCCTTCTCTCTCTCTCTCTCTCCGTCTGGTTATTTCTTTTTAATCCTTGGTATTTGTTTGATGTGTTTTTTATGTACTTGTCGGCCTTATTAATTTGTTGACTGAAAGAGAGAAAAAATGTTTCGTTTTGGTAAATGAATCGAACTCTTAAAGATTCGAATCACTTGTTCATTGTTTGTTGTGCTTCGTTTGTGATGTTTGTTGTGTCAAGTGTGAGAGAGAGAGAGAGAGAGAGAGAGAGAGAGAGAGAGAGAGAGAGAGAGAGAGAGAGAGAGAGAGAGAGAGAGAGAGAGGGGAGAGAGAGAGAGAGAGAGAGAGAGAGAGAGGGGTTTGTATGATAAAAGAAAATGCGAAGCTGAAGATGAACCATGAGCCTTTTGTGGTGGTATGGGGGTGGGGTTTTGGTGTTGGCAGGACTATTTTTATGGGGGGTAGACCTAAGGGTTTTTAGGGTGGTGTGTGTGGTTTTAGTACCGTTAAAATTGACTATAGAGGGTTTATAATTTGATATTTTTTAAAACTTATCCCAA
>JACEEZ010022325.1:282500-284235 GCA_016584305.1 Chionoecetes opilio | reverse complement strand
TTGCGCAGCGTAATGAGACTCACCGAGGCCACGAAGGAAAACCGACAGGTCAAGGTGAATATGAGGAACTACCCATCCTTCATGCCCATTCGCCACCTCGAGGATCATCCAGGCGTCCTCTGGGCTAGAAGGGACGGTCAACGTTAGGACTCCCGCTCCAACATACTGGTGCCTGGGTGCCATGTGACCGCGATGTGGGAAGGTGACCCGCCACCGATGGTCGCCCTGCCTGGGATGAGGCCATGCAGTGTGGAGAGATTTATCGGAAAACCCGCGTTCTGTGAGCAGTACCAGAGATGGGGTCACCGGGAGTGGCAATGCAACAGGAGCGTGCGTTGCGGTTTCTGCTCGGGGAGGCATGACACTAAGCTTTGCAAGGATCGCATCATAAGTGGGGAAACCATCACCCCACGGTGCCCCAACTGCTACCTGGAGCATAATGCTTGGAGTGTGAAGTGCTCTGTGAGACCTGATGCCCCCCACTTCCGGAAACCTGCATCGCCTCTGCTCCATGCCGCCGATGCCCCCCCACCGTCAAGTCAAGACAGTGCAGTCCACCCATCACTCCCCCGGATGGGGCAGGCTTGGTTGCCCCCCTCTTCGCCGCTGCAGCTGGCTGTCGGCCACACGCCACCGCTTCATGACCCTCCCCATCTTTCATCGCCTATACCTTCTGCGTCACTGCTGGCCGCTCCACCCCCGCTGCTCCCTCCCTCGGACCCCTCCCTCCCCCAAGCTAGCCGCCCGCAGTCCGCCCACGCCTGTGTACAGGCCGCCGCGCGTCCGTCTAGCCCAAGCCCAAGCCGCTCTTCCCCCCTCCTCTCCTCCCTCTCCCCGCTGGGTGGCTGCTCCCCCACCTCCCCCACAGGTCGCAGGAGACGGCGCTGCCTCCATCAGCGATTCTGAGGCTGTTTTGACATTGATGAACGAGATGAAGATGCTTTAGGCGGCGCAGGTCCTTTACTTCACGAGGAGGAGAATGAAGACTTGCGTGCTCAAATTGTATCTCTCCAAGAATTGAAGGGGGAGGTGGCGACCCTGAAGGGTGTGATGGCGACTGCCCGAGGCGACATGGTGGGCGTGACGGATGAGCTTGTCCGAGTGAAGGGCGAGTTGGTTGGCGTGACGGGAGAGATATTGAGCCTCAAGACCATGCTGACAGAGATGACACGGACGTTACAAGACACTCTTGGTTCACGGCGGCAGCATGTTGTGGCGCCTGGCGACACCCTGATTAATGTAGACGTGGACACCCCGGAGGCCCCTACACGGCCGCCATGGCTGGACCCCCATGTCACCCCCCCCCCCCTTGGAGACCAAAAAAGCTCGCACGGCTAAGGGAGGTCATAGGTCGGCTGGTGGTAAACAGAAATGTGCTACGCTCAGCTCACGGTCGGACTGACCCCTCCCCCCCTCCCTACCCAACCTTCCCTTCCCCTGCCCATGAATCGCTACTCCTTGGCGACGCGAAATGTGCCCGCCTCCCCCTCCCCCCCGGGAGGGCCCGCCAGCCAGTCACCCACCCCCACTCTGTGCCTAAGTGCGCCAATTAATCATACTCCCCCCACATTCACTGACTGCATTCTGAACTCTGTGCCTTGAAGTGATTATTCTAGGGTAAACACGGACTGTAATAATATTCGCCTGTGGCCCATATTGTATGTTTAGATTATTACAACTCAACGACATTGTCCCTCATATCGATGTCCTTCTTTATCAACAGCCCATCCTCTGT
>JACEEZ010022325.1:267500-272500 GCA_016584305.1 Chionoecetes opilio | reverse complement strand
TGCTGCCATTGTATGGTCCCCATATAAAAAGAAGCATGTGAAAAAGTTGGAGAGGCTACAGAGAATGGCAACAAAGATGGTAGCAGAGCTAGAAGAACTTTCTTATGAGGAAAAGTTGAAGGAAATAAAGTTACCAACACTCGAGCAGAGAAGAGAAAGAGGAGACTTAATAGCAGTTTTTAAGCTGATAACAAAGATGGAAGAAACAGACAATGAGAGACTACTGACTCAGAAACAAAGAGAAGGTCGATACACAAGAGGACATACAAAACAACTAGGAAAAGGGAGATGCCTGAACAACATCAAGAAGTACAGCTTCCCTCAGAAATGTACAAGTTTGGAATGGACTGAAAGAGGATGTGATATCGGCACATAATGTGCACCAGTTGAAAGAATGACTGGATAAATGTAGATACGGAGACGGGACCACACCAGTGTAGCTCAGGCCCTGTAAAACACAACTAGGTAAATACTTACCCTCAAAACTTGCCACCACCACAGCTGTGTGTGTCTTGGACTGGCTGTGTTGTCGTCAGCGTTCTGGTTGGCGAAGGTTTTCTTGCCTGGACGGCACGGAATCTTACTCTTGGGCCCTTCTGCTGCCTGAAAATGTGCGAAAAGACTGTACTATACCACTGGACACAACAATATATAAGCTGATACACAAACAAACACATCGGCAGCCCATCTGTTATGCATTAACCCCTTCACACCCAGATCTTTATTTTGCTATATGAAATCGTCTGTTATTAGCCATAAAACTACGAAAAAGTAACAAAATAAACCAAATTAGCTAATGGTCAAGGATATTAAACAGGTCAAAATATATATATATATATATATATATATATATATATATATATATATATATATATATATATATATATATATATATATTATATATATATATATATATATATATATATATATATATATATATATATATATATATATATATATATATATATATATATATATATATATGTATATATAATATTGCTTATGTTCATTAAAATCGTCGAATGGTGGTTATATTACAACGAAAATTACGTGCTGGGCCTCAAGGGGTTAATGAAGGTAGGAAATAGGATTTGACATTTAACTATTTTTTGAGGGGGAAGGATGGATAGAATTGATTAGTGTATTGTCACTGGACACAACACTATATAAGGTGATGCTCAAAAAAACACATTGGCAGCCCATCTGTCATGCATTAGTGAAGGTAGGAAATAGTATTATAAATTTTAACCTTTTTTGGGGAGGTGGGGAAGGAGGGACAGAATTGATGTATTTATTATCACTGACTCCTGAAATACATATCTTCTACAGCAATATATATGAATAATTATTGATGATGGCCGGCTGTTCCAAGTGATCTGTGAGTCAATGATTTTTTTTTTTTTTTTTTTTTACATCACAAAGAACTGGCCAAGGGCACAACAAAAATGGGTAACACAAAGCCCGCTTAGTTGCCAGTCCCTATAAAGAAGACAGTAAGAGAATAAAATAAAAAAGAGGGGTGAGCCAATTTAGTTCGGGAGGTGTCTTGTTACTCCTCTTTTGAAAAGATTTAAGTCATAGGAAAGTGGAAAAATAGAAACAGGAAGAGAGTTCCAGAGTTTACCAGTGAAAAGGATGAAAGAGTAAAGATACTGATTAACTCTTGCATTAGGAAGATGGACAGAATAGGGATGAGAATGAGTAGAAAGTCTTGTGCAGCGAGGCTGTGGGAGGGGGGGAGGCATGCAGTTAGCAAGTTCAGAAGAACAGTGAGCATGAAAATAACGGTAGAAGAGAGCAAGAGAAGCAACATTGCGGCGGTGATTTAAAGATTGAAGATAGTCAGTCAGAGGAGTGGAGTTGATGAGACGAAAAGCTTTTGACTCAACCCTGTTTAGGAGAGCTGTATGAGTGGATCCTCCCCAAACATGTGAGACAGACTCCATACATGGGCGGATAAGGCCCCTGTAGAGAGCAAGCAATTGGGAGGGAGAAAAAAAAGGACGCAGACGCCACAGGACACTTAACTTCTTAGAAGCTGTTTTAGCAAGAGATGAGATGTGAGATTTCCAGTTCAGATTTTTAGTAAAGGATAGTCCTAGAATGTTCATTGTAGAAGAAGGAGACAGTTGAGTGTCATTGAAGAAGAGGGGATAGTTATCTGGTAGGTTTTGTCGAGTAGATAGGTGAAGAAATTGGGTTTTTGAGGCATTGAACAAAACAAGGTTTGCTTTGCCCCAATCAGAAATTATAGAAAGATCAGAAGTTAGGCGCTCGGTGGCATCTCTCCGTGAATCACTTAGTTCCTGTTGAGTTGGACGTCTAATAAACGACGTTGAAAAATGCAGGGTAGAATCATCAGCGTAGGAGTGGATAGGGCTTTGAGTTAAGACTTAGAAGATCATTAATGAATAATAGAAAGAGAGTGGGGGATAGGACAGAACCCTGGGGAACACCACTATTGATAGATTTAGGAAAAGAACAATGTCCGTCTACAGTAGCTGCAATAGAACGGTTTGAAAGGAAACTTAAGATGAAGGTACAGAGAGAAGGATAGAAACCGAACGAGGGTAGTTTGGAAATTAAAGATTTGTGCCAGACTCTATCAAAAGCTTTTGATATGTCAAGGGCAACAGCAAAAGTTTCACCGAAACCCCTAAAGGAGGATGACCAAGATTCAGCTAGGAAAGCTAGAAGATCGCCAGTAGATCGCCCTTTACGGAAACCGTACTGACGATCAGATAGAAGATTGTGAGCAGATAGATGCTTAAGAATCTTCTTATTAAGTATAGATTCAAAAACTTTAGAAAGGCAGGAAGTCAAAGCTATAGGACGGTAGTTTGAAGGATTAGAACGGTCACCCTTCTTAGGAACAGGTTGGATGTGAGCAAACTTCCAGCAAGAAGGAAAGGTGGAAGTAGATAGACAAAGACGGAAAAGTTTGACCAGGCAAGGTGCAAGCACAGAAGCACAGTTTTTGAGAACAATAGGAGGGACTCCGTCAGGACCGTAAGCCTTCCGATGATCTAGGCCAGAAAGGGCAAAGAAAACATCATTCCGAAGGATCTTAATGACAGGCATAATATAGTCAGAGGGTGGAGGAGAGGGAGGAACAAGCCCTGCATCAACCAGAGTGAATGATGCAGTGTGGATGATGTGGATGGTGCAGTGGATGATGCAGAGTGGATGATGCAGTGGAGAGATTGCAATGATGCAATGGACAACTGGTGGTGACTGCCGCTCTGTACAGCCGGCCACACACACGCGTGACTGCCGCTCTGTACAGCCGGCCACACACACGCAGGCCTTCATAACACACACTAATTAACAACCTTCCTAACACACTATAACCTTCCTAACACACTATATCAACCTTCCTAACACACTACAACAACCTTCCTAACAAACTATAACAACCTTCCTAACACACTTCTATAACCTTCCTAACAAACTATATCAACCTTCCTAACACACTACAACAACCTTCCTAACACACTATATCAACCTTCCTAACACTACAACAACCTTCCTAACAAACTATAACAACCTTCCTAACATACTTCTATAGCCTACCTAACAAACTATATCAACCTTCCTAACACACTTATATAACCTTCCTAACAAACTATATCAACCTTCCTATCACGCTACAACAACCTTCCTAACAAACTATAACAACCTTCCTAACACACTTCTATAACCTTCCTAACAAAATATATCAACCTCCCTAACACACTTCTATAACCTTCCTAACAAATTATAACAACCTTCCTAATACACAACAACAACCTTCCTAACACACTACAACAACCTTCCTAACACACAATAACAACCTTCCTAACACACTACAACAACCTTCCTAACACACTACAACAACCTTCCTAACACACTACAACAACCTTCTTAAAACACTATAACAACCTTCTTAACACACTATAACAACCTCCTAACACACTACAACAACCTTCCTAACACACTACAACAACCTTCCTAACACACTACAACAACCTTCCTAACACACTACAACAACCTTCCTAACACACTACAACAACCTTCTTAAAACACTATAACAACCTTCTTAACACACTATAACAACCTTCTTAACACACTATAACAACCTTCCTAACAAACTATAACAACCTTCCTAACACACTACAACAACCATACTAACACACTATAACAACCTTCCTAACACACTACAACAACCTTACTAACAACTACAACAACCTTCCTAACACACTACAACAACCTTCCTAACACACTACAACAACCTTCCTAACACACTACAACAACCTTCCTAGCCCACTACAACAACCTTCTTAAAACACTATAACAACCTTCTTAACACATTATAACAACCTTCCTAACACACTACAACAACCTTCCTAACACACTACAACAACCTTCCTAACACACTACAACAACCTTCCTAACACACTATAACAACCTTCCTAACACACTACAACAACCTTTCTAACAACTACAACAACCTTCCTAACACACTACAACAACCTTCCTAACACACTATAACAACCTTCCTAACACACTGCAACAACCTTTCTAACAACTACAACAACCTTCCTGACACACTACAACAACCTTACTAACAACTACAACAACCTTACTAACAACTACAACAACCTTCCTAACACACTACAACAACCTTCCTAACACACTACAACAACCTTCCTAACACACTACAACAACCTTCCTAACACACTACAACAACCTTCTTAAAACACTATAACAACCTTCTTAACACACTACAACAACCTTCCTAACACACTATAACAACCTTCTTAACACACTGCAACAACCTTTCTAACAACTACAACAACCTTCCTGACACACTACAACAACCTTACTAACAACTACAACAACCTTCCTAACACACTACAACAACCTTCCTAACACACTACAACAACCTTCCTAACACACTACAACAACCTTCCTAACACACTACAACAACCTTCTTAAAACACTATAACAACCTTCTTAAC